>JAODAL010041175.1:0-36156 GCA_025379985.1 Phyllomedusa bahiana
CCCAGGGTGTACAGCGCTAGTGCCCCTTTTTAAAATTTAAACCAAAGTAACTAAAATCTGCAAATCTCTAATCTACCTAAGTTCTAATGTTCACAGCTAAAAGCATAGATGTCTGTGTGAACAAATAGAACAGTTTCGCTGAGCTGTTTTGACAGAGACCGAGCACACGTCCTGCTCTTATGAGACACAGACACACACTGATCATGAACAGGAAGGGCTGTTCTATGTAAAACGAGGTCATGTGATTTTTCCAGCCAATCGCAACCATAAAAATCCCATTCATGACGTTGCACACCCAGCTCACCCTGCTCTATTCTGTAAGCTGATTTGCTGGCCACCAAAATGACAGGAAGCGCTGAAAATGGCGCGATATTAATAGATTATGTGTAGATTTTAACCTAAATTATCGAAAAAATCCGATTAACATAAAAACCGTGCCGATTTCAACTTTGTCGATAGTAATCGCTCAACACTAGTCAACAGTAGTAAAGAAAAACTTTCTGATAGCACTACCATGTGGATTATCTAATATATGGTGCTTTAATCCAAACATTTAATTATGCTGGACAAACATTTTTTCAAAAGTTAGCTTCCTTGAAAATTTTCAGGTGTTTATGATAACCATTTGAGCTAAGCGAAACTCTAATTCCTGATAGTCGTATCACATAAAAAATTTTGGGAGAAACATGAGATTAAGTTTTATTGATTACGAAGCAATTAAATTTACGCAGCGTTAGTTCCACTGAAACAAAATTGATCTGGCTGCTGCTTTTTGTTTTTACCTAAAACCATCCAAAGCATCCCGTATAAGTTCCAGCAATCGTCAGCTAGCATTGATGGATTCCAGTAACGTTGATAAAGCTTTTCCCCAATTGTGGGAAAATCTTGTGGGAACCATTCGCCAGTTCAAAACTGATTGCACCATGATTTGCAAGGAAGAATTCCAAATGTGAATAAATTTTTCAATGACATGTTGCACTTCTTTCGATTTGTTGTCAACCAATTCCATGCAGTTTGGTACTCGGTAGTTGCCAAGGAAATTCTACCAAACATCCTTGAATGATTTCACAGCAAATTTTCTGAGGCCCCACCAGCAGCTCTTCGAAGTGCTTGTTATTCATTATGTGTCGGATTAACACAAAGGCCTTCCTAATCTCTTCGTGTAAATGGATGTACCGGTACGTTTCTGATAGCGAGTCACTTACTGCAATCTTACATACCGGCACATCCAGGACATCATGCGGGCTCAAGAGGAGAGCCCGCATGATCAGCACGTACTCCCAAGATGCGGGGGGGCCGGCAGCCCACCGGCCCTATAGACGTGCATTACTCGCGGTGCGTAATTGCCGCAAATAATTGATACGAGAGATGTAATCCATAGTTTTCTATGAAATCTATGGATTACCTTAATTATGGGGTTCATTTCCCCACGTATTAAGCACAGTATGGCGTGAAACCAACGGCAAAATGCGCTCCAATATAAGCCATGTGTACATACCATAACAGCGATCTACAGTTCAGTGACGTCAAGTCCCCTATGGGAACAAGTATAAATCATGTGAAAATAAAAAAAAAAGGGAAAAAAACTGTTAAAGCACAAAAAATAAAGTAAAAACACATACACTGCCATTTTTCCATTAAAATATACATGTCACCCAAAAAAGATCAAAAATAAAAAGTACATATCTTTGATATCACGTACATAACGACCGAGCGTATGAATCTGTCACATGATTGAACCAGCATGATGAACACTGTAAAAAAACAAGTGACAGAATTGCAATTGTTGTTCTTTCCGCAGCACATGAAATGGAATAAAAAGTGATCAAAAAGTCATATAAACCCCAAAGTGATACCAATGAGAACATAAGTTCATCCTGCAAAACAAAGCTCCATATACAGGAGAATAAAAAGTAATGCTATAAGATGAAAATGATGCATAAATATTGCTAATAAAAAACTTTAAAAAAAGTGCTGCAACATAAAAAACTATTTAAATTGGATATTGCCATAATCATACTGAACAATGGAGTAAAATCAACTTGTTATGTATACTACACGGTGAGCACTAGTAAAAATATAAAACATCACCAGTAGATTTGTTGAATTTTCTTGATTTTGCCTCCCAAAAAAGGGATTTAAAAGTGATCAAAAAGTCTTGTCCCTCCTAAAATAGTACCAAGAAAAACATCAACTTATCTCGCAAAAAACAAACTCCTACAGAGCTCCATACAAAAAAAAAAAGTTATGGCTGTCAGACTATGGCAAAAAACACGTTTTATTCATTAGAACATTTGAAATACAGCATACAAAGTCATGATTTGAGTAAATAACAAAGCTCAAAACCCTGAGACTCCTTTCATTGAGCATTATCCAGGGATTATACCACATAGTGGACCACTGTGAAATAAAAAACATACAGGACTGACGTTTTTTATTTAATTCTGCCTCCTAAAATTGTGATAAAAAGTGATCAAAGCATTGTATGAACCCCAGAATGGTATCAATGATTAAACATCTGCTCATCGCGCAAAAAAAAGCCCTTAATTAATCTCCGTATACAGAAAAAATAAAAAGGTTATGACAGTCAGGATTTGATGACATAAAATAAGTGAAATTGCTGTAACTGTACCGACCCTCATGGTAACGTTATCTTGTCATTTATATGCACGGTGAAGCTGTAAAAATTAAACTCATGAAAACAATGGCTGGACTTTTTTATTTCCATTTTAATGCCCAACTGCTAAATAAACAGTAAAATTTCCTGTTGGCCCAAATGCACAATAACTAGCTGTGCCCTATTAAGGGTCAATACTGATGGAGGAAATGGAAAAAAACAATGACCACTGCTAAGCAGGATGTCTGGCTATTAAATGTGAGCTAGGCATATGTCAAAGAAAGCTTATAGTATAGATACAGCCAATATGATTACTTGGCACACTTGTATTACTATTTGTGATGTATCACACATTAAATGTACTTGCAGACTGACAGGATGGCACAATAGCTGCTCCCAGGGTCAAGTAAATATTGGGCTATGTCTACTCTGCTAGCAATACCAATCATTTTTTCGGCACTTTTAGAATTTTAAAATTGCTGAAAATACGATTGTTCAGGGAGCCAATAGACTGCAATAGCAAAAACGATCCTATAGTCTCCATCAGGTCGTTTTTTCTTTCGAATCGTCTTTCAGTCGCCGTCGTAAAATACCAATATTATTCATCGTTCTAGAATACGCCAGGTGCTTTTAGTTTTTTTTTGAATCTCATGCAATTCAATGTATGTATTGGTGATGGCAATTAAACGAGAACACCGCGTTTTTTGCGCAAGAAGCAACAAAAACACGGTTGTGCATCAGAAGAAAAAACGTCGACTTTCGCCATTTTTGTTCGATGCAGTCAGACTAGCCTAAGTCTACATGGCAGTGAAAATAAACAACCTGAAAAACAAATCCTAAAAATGTCTCATAAATGAGTTTTTTGTCCACATGCCTTGTCAAAAGATGGCTGAAAAAAATGTCTGGTTTTTTTTAGCGTTTTTGCTGCGTTTTTTTGCACGTTTTCTGCATGTCTTCTTTAGAGAGGTACACAGCAATAGATTTGCTATGGAATTTCTGCAAAAAAACGTTTCCAAAAAACACATAAAAAAAGCGCCAAAAAAATCTAGCGCTTTATATAGACTCAAATAGTTAAATTTTCTGCCCTGCGTTTTTCTTGACAAAATGTTCAGAAAAACAACCAGGAAATAAAACGAGCAGAAAAAAGTCGTTGATAGGAAGTCTACGGAACTCTTTTAAGTAGTTTTTTTCAGCATTTTTTAAACGAAAAACGCGAAAAACACTGACCTTTTTCTGTGCAGTGGAGCATAGCTTAAGGGTTAAATTTTTTCACAAATAGAAAAGAAAGATCAGAGACTAAAAAAGTTACTTTCCTATTTGAGAAGAACAGCAGCCTGGCCACTGCTTTAGAAGGGAAGGAGATAAGGGAAAAATATGTTTTAACTTAGTAGGGGAATGGAAAAAAAATTAGTTTTGGGTAACCCCCCAAAACATGCTCCAACAGAGTAAAGAATCTGCTCTAAAGGGGGTAAAATGTTATCAACCAAACCCATGGTTAAATTTACGGGGGGGCGGGTTGTCTCCCATTTCGGCGAGGCCACTTTTCGCCCATCCCAGGTATATTTTTGACCCTCTTATACCCGGGTGTCAAATAACTCCCTAAAGGAGAGATCTTCCCTTTCTGATGGCCCCAACATTATAAAGCCCCTCCCCACTCCAAGCCACAGGCAGTGGCAAATTCCTTTTTTTTAGTTTCTGTAACTGACGAAGTGGGGGGCTATTCCCCAACCCTGAAAAACAGTCTGATCAAACAAGGCTGGGTGATGGCTGGCTTGGTTTCAATAAAAATTATTATTTCCCCCTTTTGTTATCCCCCCCCCCCCAAAATTGTGGGGGGGGGACCCCCCCCACCCCCCCCCCCCCCCCCCCCCCACCAGCCCCCCCCCCCCCCCCCCCCCCCACCCCCCCCCTGTGGGGCGTCAAACAAAGTTGACCCAAATGTGGAGGATTTGTTTACTTCCAAAACAATGGAGGGCCGATTGGAGCATTCCCAGTCCTTTCCCATAAATGTCTTGGTGATATGCAGATGCTTTGTCGGAGTGCAAAAAAGGCAATTTTGAATTCACATGCCCCTATAAATTTGGCGCTCTTTCCCTAAAGAGAGGTGGGATCTTCCCTTTCTGAGTCCCACCTTTTATTGCCTCATTTTAGCCCAAAAGCAGAATTTTTCGCCCCTTGCTCTGTACTGACTAGGGGCAATAACCAACCGAAACGGCTGATACAGTATTGGGTGTGGCTGGCTTGGCTAAATATTCCTTTGCGTTCCAAAGGACCCCCAGTGGGGTCCAAAAGCAATTTGGAGGAGGGGGGGGGGGGAATTTATTTTAAAATCCAAAAGGAGGGGCGTTATGGGAGATTTTCTCCAGGTCCTCCTATATATCCATAATAAAAACCGATTATGTGAATTTTGAAAAAGTTACTAAAACATTATTTTAAAGGCTAATCCCCCAATGACCCAATGGGGGAAAAAATCACCCCCCTTATTTATTAAACATAATATTAAATTATGTATAGGTTAAAGTCAAATACCTCAGCCTTTTTCCAAGGGATTATACATTTTTGGGGATCGGATTTTTACCCCCAAAAATCCACGGCTCTTTCAAAACAACCCTTGTATATTATTAATTCCACTGTTTTTCATAAAAAACTGTTTTTTCCATCTGGGGCAACACAAAAAATTAACTTTTATTTTCCAAAGAAAAAAAATATTTAAAGGGGCCCCCAAAAAAAAAAAGAATGTTTTTGTTGTCTTGGGGGGAAAAAATCCTAATGAAGCACCCTTCTAAAACCCGAGGGGGCTTGGATGAAATTTTTTTAACACCAATGACACTAACCTTGGTTAAATACTAAGAACAGAAAAACAGTAAACCAATTTATTATGAAAACCCCTCACCAGAAATTTGTTGTAAAATGTTGCACTTATTTTTTTAAATGCTAAAAAGCAGTGAAAATTCCTTTAAAAAAGGTTTTAATTTTTTTGTGTTCCCATTTCCTTTTGTAAAAGAGCAAGAATTTAAATAAACTTCCCAATTTTAGCGGATTGAAAACTTCATTCATTTTTTTTAACAACAAGGGAAGAAAAAGGAAGTTATGCAAAATTGTGGTAATATTGGAGGAGAAATATATAATAACATATTTCCCTTAAATGCAATCTTTTTTCACCAACAAAAGTAGGTGAAAGGTTTGTTTAATTTATTAGTTTTTAATATTAAAAATTATGTCCGGGACCAAGGATCCTCATTATATTTCTGAGCAAAATTAGGTTGATATTTAATTTAAGTGAGGGACCTTCCCCAAGGTCAACATGGCCAATATTTTTCTCTGGGAATTTTTTATAATAATTTAAAAGGCCTGTTAATTGAGCGCTTAAAATATCCCTTGTGGAGTTTATTACTAATATTACAAGTGTAAGGATAGAATGTATTTTAAAATGAATATACTTCTCAGTTAATTGAACTTTGCTGGCCTCCAGGTGGCATGTCCATTTTTTTTCGAAAGCCCATTAGGGGCTGCCTTTCAAAACACTTGTCCCCTGTTCAGTTTAATACATCCGGGTTTTGTTCTAAGCTTGTGGGAAATTTAGTTAATTGTTAACCTACTCTGATCCCAACTTTTTTTTAAAAAAAAATATTTCTTTACTTTACCCCTTGTTCATTTAACTGTAACTATAAAACCTTACCCCCAAAAAAAACCCTGCCCAAAAAATTGGGGGGAAAAAGGGGTTAGCACGTTTTTTTTACTGGTTTGTAAATAGTTAAAAGTTTAAACCACTTCCTTAACAGCACTTTATGTTCCAAGCCGCGGAGGCTCGTTCCCAAAACATTCCAATAAAAACTTGAATCCAATGTGAACCATTTACAAAGGGGGCATAACCCTGATGTGACTTTAAAAAGGTTGGGGGTGTTGTTTTATCCCCTACAAAGGGATTGGGGTTTTTTTATGGTTAAAGGATTATTGCCCCCCCCCCCCCCAAAAAATAAAACCCAAAAAGTACTTTTGCCAATTATTATTTGGTCCCATTTATAAAAATTGTATAACTATTTCCTAGGAATTTCCCCCCTTTTGTATGGGGCGTGTGACTTACCAGTTTTTATTCCCCAGATTTGGGCCTTAATAGCTTTACAGAACTGGTTTCAATATTTCTCTTCTTTGATAGGGGCTGGCCCCATGTGGGGCTTGGTTGTTATAGGCATAAACCGGGGGGATCCCCAGGGGGGGACCTTATTTTTTAACTGGAGCCTTAGTCAAAAAATAAAAAGCCCATTACAAAAACGGCCCCCTGAAAATTTCCAAAAATTTTTGGGATAAACAAGGAACAAACATGGGACTGGGAAGTTAAAGATGAAAATCAAAAGTAAGTGAGTACAATCCCTTTAAGACGTAGAAGTGGCCACAGAGCAGCCTAAAGATAACCCCCCTTAACAAACCAAAGCTAAGGTTTGGGAAAAAGGCTCCCTAGCCCCCAAACCGTTATTGATTAGGTTATGGTGATTTACCCCCAGGTTTGATATTTTTTGGGCAATTTTATTGCGGCCAAATAATCAATTCCAGACCCAACTTTTGGGGGTTCCGGTGATTATTGGTATTTTGAACCCAAACATCCCAAAACAAGCAGGGAAAACACCTGGGTGGGGTCTTAAGGGTTATTGGCAGGAACAAAAAAGGGAAACAAGATTAAAAATATTAATATGAAGAAATGGGGCAATGGGGTTCCTTAATGACACAGTTTGGATTGGCCGGTTCCCCCCAGGGGGGTATTTTGGGGAGAAGTAGATGCTTGCAGAGGACAGGAGGGACCCATCATGAATAGGGATGTTATTAATTTTGGTTAGTGCATAAATTTATGACCGTTTTTGATGCACTGATTCTATGGGTTAGTTCTTGATTTTATTTTACCAAATAGCAGTAGGGTTTTACTTGGGGTAACAAACATATTAAAAAATACATGGGGAATGACGCGGACTTTTTAGCCCATTTATTTATGGGGTTTGGGGAAATGGGGTAGACGGGGGCCTATGAGGAAACTGTTATAGGGGACTATGGAATGGGGTTTCTGTCAAATTTTCTTATTTTGGCCACTTTTTGCGGCCCACAAATTATTTGGAAAAAAAATAGTTTCAAGTTAAAAAAACAACCTCCCTCTTTTTTGCCCCCATATTAGTTATAAACCTTTAAGGTGGCCCCCCCAAAAAAAAACTGAGTTTTTAGACCTTAAAAGTTTATTCCATCGTGGCCCCTATAATCTTTCAAGGCAATGTAATGTTGGGTATCCATTTGTGGGACCCTTTTTAATTTGGTTTGGGGGGATGGGCACCAGTAAAATGGCTTAGCCTTATTTGGGTGGGGAATCAGGTTAGGTCTGTTCTCCATGTTTTGTGGGTAACATGGGAGAATGTTTGATAGCTGTGGGGGGTAAGTTTTATCCACTTACCCCAACCACTGTATACCCAGATTACTTTTTATTTAACTCCTAAGGGTGGGGATGTTGGATAACTTACTTACCCCAACAGTCAAAAGGGGGGTTGGTCACCCCACTTTACAATGTGGAAATTGCCTTTTTTTTATCGTTAAAACAAAAGATCTTTGTTCCCAACAAAAAAAGGTTCCCAAACCTTGGCCAATATTGGTTTGTCCTACCCTATTTCCTAGATAATCACTTTTATATGGGCGGCGGACCCCCAGCTACTCAAGTGTTCCAACCTATTATACATTTCACAGGGCCTGTTTTCCAAAAATATTAGGCCTGATTGTGGGGGCCTAGGCCCCCAGTGCTGGTCGCTTATAGGGTACAGACATGGTTTGTTACACCTCTGCAGGCTTTACATTAAATGGGGCTGTGGCCCCCGTAACGTAATGCATTAAAGGCCCAAGTTTTTTAAAAAATGTTCCCCTGAAATGCCAACCCTTAAAAACTAACTTTTTGGATTGGATAAAACACCACCCCTTTTTCTTTGGGGAGGGCAGAAAAAAAATAAAACCTGCCAAATACCCCCAAAAAAATTTCCTTAAAACTCTGGAGACTGTTTATCCCTTTTTTTGTTCCCCCCCCCCACTCAGGTACTTTTAGGCTACTATTCTTGGTTGGGGGAAGTTTGGCTCCAATGAGTGCTTCCAGTTTGTGGTGCATGGTTGCCTTTTTTCCTCAAAGGCTTGCAAAGTTTCAGTTGCCTTCCCCTGGGGAAATTTATGGGATCCAGGGAAAGGGGGGGGATTCCCTTTGGTGGGGTAACAAGGGGGGGCCCACTTCCAGGATTAAAAATCCCCATGCTTGTTTTTTTCTTAAAGCCCATTTCTTTGGTGTTGTTTAGTGGGGGTGGGGGGGAAATGTGTTTTTATGGTGTTTTTTTTAATCTTGATGGAGGTCCCATGACTAGTTTGTTGGGAGCGATATTTAGTGGGCTTTCGAATCTGGGCGATCATGTGGGATTAGTCGGGGCCCCATTCCGATAAGGGTTTTTGGATTTTTTAGTGAGCAGTTCCAATACTTGGAGGGCCCGGAGATTGGGTGGGGGACCATTAATGTCTATGGAGAGAATAATAACAACCCTTTCTTTCTTATAAACCACCCCAAAAACCAAGGGCTTTGGGAAGAAGCGGAATAAAAATTAACATCCAACAATACAGTCAAATGGGATAACGTGGCTAAACCATTTTATTCTTAAGGCCCAACACCAACACTTAGGGGGGGGTTTCATAAAAAAAAGGGCCACTGGGAAAAAAAAAATAAAACCACACCACATTAACAACTCCCCCTGTCTTGTAAACAACCAAAACAGCAATGGGACCTTTGTTTAAACCTGCATAACCCACCAAAACTTTTTAAAAAAAGTGGGCCAGACGGGCCAAGGTTATGGGGGGGAATTATTTGGAAAAATTCCCAATTCCATCTTACTTGAACTGGACATTGATATATCCCTGTCCTGGAAACGAAGATGAGCCCCCCCAAAACTGCTTGACCCCAGGATTTAAAAAGTGCCGGAAAAAACAATGGAGTACTTTCAACCTACCATTTTAGTTGTCCACCATGGGAAACCATTAGGAATAATTCCCTGTCCTAGGGGGGCACCGGCAGAGCCCAAAACCCCTGGACAATGCCCCCCCACCAAATTTTAAAAAAAGTTGTTCGGGGGGGGAAAAATAAAAAAAGGGAGTATTCTATTTTCCCCAAACAACACAATTTTAGGTTTGAACTGGGACAATGACTTAAAATACCCTTTATTGATCTGGGGGTCAAACCAAGCCAAAATAGGGGGGAGGCACCCCAAAATTGTTTTTAAAACCCCCCCCAAAAGATATTTTCAAAGTGCGGGTAAAAAAAAAGGAGTTGTTTTTCAACCCACCCAAAATTTTTTTTTAGTTTTTTCCCACTGGGGAACAAAGTTGGTGACTTACCCTGGGTCCCTGGGGGGCCCCACCCCGGGCTGGGAGCCCCAAACCTGCTGGACCCACCCCAACAGGATTTATTTTTAATAGGTGCGGAAACAAGGATGTTCCTTTTCAAACCACCATTTTAGTTGAAACTGGGACATTGGTAACTATTCTGTCTTTGGTGCAACAGCATGGGGAGCCCAAACCTGGGCATGTGGACCCCCCCATATTTAAAAAAAAAAAGTTGGCCCCCGGGAAAAAAAGGGGGAAGTTCCCCTTTCAAAAATCCCATTTTTGTTAGGTTTTCACTGAACCAAATTCGGGGGGATTTACAGGGGTCCTTTGGGTGCACTGCAAATAACCCCCCCCCCCCACGCCCCCCCCCCCCCCCCCCCCCCCCCAACCCCCCCCCCCACCCCCAACCCACCACCCCCCCCCCCCCAAAAAACCCCCCCCCCCCCCAACCCCCCCCCCACCTCCCCCCCACCCCCCCTCCCCACCTGGGGGCCCGGGGAGTTCAGTGGTGTGTAGCGGGTGGGGAAAAAGCCCCACCTAGGCTTTGGGCGTCCGTCCATTATTTTAACCACCAAGGTTTTTAAAAATGCCAATGATGGTACGATAGCCAACGAAAAAACCCTTTGGTTCCGTTGGGGTGGGAAAGGTGCAGGAAGTGGGGGGGGGGGCACAAGGCCGGGGGGGAAAAAAAGGGTGGAGGGAATAACTCCAGCCTTTTCCCTCGTATCAAAAGAGTCCAAACATACTTTGGGGGGGAAAAAGCGCTTGGGCCCCCCCCTCCCGTATGAGTGGTGGGGGGACCCCCAATTGGATGGCTTCAACTTGAGAAAAATAGTGGTGGTTAAAAGCCTTCCCATGATAACAACACCCAGGTGCCTTTCATCCTTGGCCAATTTTTTTTTCTCTTTTTACTCCAAGTGGCTTGGGTGGAAATTGGTATACTTTACCCCTTTGTCTCCCTTGTATTCCAGTGCTACCCCCCAAATAAAAACTCCAATGTCCCTCTGAATAAAGTTTACAATCTGGTCAAGTTATTCACTTGTTAATTCCCCTTTAGTTACAAATTCAGAGGAATTTTTATTTTTTAATACCAGCTATTTTTTTTGTCACATGCAAGTTTTTTTTTAAGTTACTTTTAAAATTTCAAGGTGCGAAAAAAAAACCAACCCATTTTTTTTTTAAAAAAATCCAGGGGGATTGTGGGATCCCCACACGGTCTTTTTGTTTCTTGTATTTTTAAAAATTGGGTTTTAATGGGGTTGGTCTTTCCCATTAAAGGGTGGAAATTTTATGATTAGCTTTATTAGTTTTTAAAAAGATTTTCTTGTCCCCAAAAACACCTAAATTCATTTTGGTCCCCCCAATATGTTGTTCCATTAATAGTGTCTACTTATTCCTTGTTTTGGGGAAAGCCTAACCCCCTTGAGCCCCCCAACTCCATAGAACCATGTGAAGAACAAATGTCTGTTAGAAAAAAACAAACCCCAATTTTTTTGTAAATTTAGGGGGGGAACCTTTTCGTTATAGGGCCCTGCATGGTACACCGGTACCCCCAAAAAAAACATGCCTCCCCCCCCAAAACTAACTTTTTTTTTTTACAAAGTAAAAAAGTGGGGGGGACTTGGGGGTGGGGGAATGCCCCCAACATTTTTGGGGGAAAAACAAATTTGTAGAAAGGAACACTCCCCAACATGGTAATTTTTATTTTTGGGTGGAAAAAACACACATATTATTTTTAGATTTGGACCTGTAGGATTGCTGCCATTTTTCAAGCAGGATTTTTTTTTTTTCCACACCCCCCCTCCCCACCCACTGCAATGACCCAAAAAAAATTTTTTAAAAAAATGATTTCAAGCAATGTTAAAAAAATTGTGAAGTGAAAAATGACAATAGAAAGGGCAAACTTTTCTGTTCCAAAGGGACCATGATTTTGCTGGTATTCTATTCTACCTGAGGCAAACAATGACCCACAAAAATTAAATTCAAATATGTACTTCGCCAGCACTGGGTTTTAAAAATTGTTAAAATGGAGAAATGCCACTTAGAAGCCACATTTCTTGTTCCCAAATGTGACCCATTGGGGTGATTTAATTGCCTGTTCAATCTCAAAACTCCAGCAACCAAATGACCGCACAAAAAACAAATTAATAAAAATATGGACCTTCTCAGCACTATTAAAAATTGTGCAAATAAGGTGGGGTCAACCATGACCCAAAAAACCATTGACAATGTGGAAAAAAAAAAAATTTAAGATTGGAAGTGGGGGGAGTTAATTGGGAATAATGGGGATTTTTGTCCAAATGGAAAAAAACCTATTGGTGTTTCTTTTTTTTAGGGGTCTCTCCCTGGCCCCCCCCAAAACAGCCAACTAAGGAAAAGATTTTGTGAAACATGGGACAGGGAAAAAATAAAAAAAATTGGCCCCCAAGTAAGGAAATGTCATTTTAAAAAATTAAAGGTTTTTTCATGAGGGAACCAATTTACTGTTTGGAGAGGAATAGGTGAGTTTAGACCCAGGGCACTAAAAATCGGTGACCTCGGCAATTGGGGCCACAACATCATCAGAGTTCCATGCCTGATTCAAATTTATTGATGGGGAAAGGTTTCCCAAATCGATCCCACTTTATCTGTGGAAAGCCCGGATGCGTTTGTCTGTATTGACTCCCCTCCCGGGCTGTGCTGATGGTCCGGGCTCAGAATTTATATTGACCGCTGGCTGCTTGGAGGAACCAACTTCCTCTATGGCGTGGCGAGGCCCCCCCAGCTTGGGCCCATTTTCGTCCCCCCTTTTGGATAACCCATGAAGGTACTATTGGGTTCCCGAAACACCCATACCCAAAAAAAAAATATAATCCCCCGTGGTTAGGGAGGGGTTGCAGGGGGAATTAGGTTGGTGGTGCCACCCCCATGGAAGCCTTTAAAGTGGTTTTCTGGGTAGTTTGTATCTTGTGGCCCCCCACTGGGGACATTGCCCTGTTTGGGGTTTGAGGGTGGTAAAATAAACGTATTGCCCCAAGAGGTCACCCCGTAGGCTTCTGCCTCCTTGGCTGCTTGGGTTGCCGCTGCTGCTGCTACGGGGCTATACTGGGCACTTTTCTACTGTCCTGGTTCACGATCGGGGCTGGCGTTGTTTCCACCGTGTCATTTGAGGGGGGTCAAACGTGGAAGCAGAGTTAAACATATTGTTTACCTTTCCCCAGGTTTTTGATATCCACTTCCCCCACAGCAAGTGGGTTCTCCCCCTTTTTCTGCATTTACCATTATTTAATTCTTATTTGTGGGTTGATGTTTTGTGGCAAAGGGGTAAAAAAGTGCTGGAATTTTGGGGTTTTGTACCGGTGTGAATCCAGGAGGGTGGGGGCAACCCCACCCGTTACCCTGTTTGGGGGTTCATTTTGGATTTTGGCCCCTTAACATTGGCGGGAGGATCATTGTTGGAGGGAAAAATGGGCTGCATTCCCTAAAAGCACTTTCATATTGGAAAAGATGTGGAGTCCTTGAGTTCCCCCCAAGCCTCTGGTGATTGAGGGGGCACTACGCCCCAAAACTCATCTTCCCATCTGCCTCCAAAATTCCACGGGCAACCTTCTTTTTTCAAAGGCCCCAGAGACAATCGTGTGTCTGGAATACCCTCCTCCTCCTCTCTCCCTTCCTATTCTGCTTCCTCCGGCACAGCTTTCACCCCAAGGCCTGACTTGCCTCCATGATGTACATGCACCTGGGTGGAGAGCTGGAGGTGAGCCTTTGTCACTATGGGTCTGGGGACACCTGGAAATCCCCCAACTGCCCTAAAACTGGCAAGGGCCCGGATTAAATTGAAGTAAAAATGTCGGGCCTTGGTGGGGATTTGACGGGAGAGAAAGGGACTCGGTTTCTGCCAGTTGTGTCCGTTCTCCTCCTCCCACGTTCGCTGGCGGGTCCTGATGTTTTCCCAAACGGGAGTTGTCAAAATAACCGGATCGTTCTAAGGAAAACTAAGATTTTTCACCACAATGGGGGCTCATGATGACAAGGGCATCGTCCGCACTGGGCCCCAATTTTGGTGACTTCTTCCAACACTGGGGAAATGGATTGTGCACAGAGCTCTTTCACCTGGCCTCCCACTCTCGGTGGCTCAACACACGGGAGTTCAGCACCGCTGCTTGTCAGGGCCATGGGTCACTTCGTACTGCGTAATGGGCACTTTGCCCCCGCTGCTCCCACAATCGCTTGTAGCATGTTGGGGGGTGGAATTCAACAGCGTGTTGCCAAGTCAAACAATGAGGAAACGGTTAACGGGGGGACGGACGTGCATGACGCTGCAAAACGCAGCAGGCGGGGAAAACGGGAAGCGGTGCGAACGGCGGGAAATGTGGGGGCCGGAAACTTCTGACTCGAGCCTTCTTCAGGGGCAGTCCAGACCGGGCAGGCTCTTTTAAAGAACATTTTCTTGGGACGGGGACAAGTTCATGAAATTGTGCCCCCAGGGAAAGGGGGATGTGCTCCCAGTCTTACCGATTCTATGGGCGGCCTGCAGATTTCGAACGTTATAGGCCAACACCACCTTGCCTGGCAACAAGGGTTTTTCTTGTCACCCCCCAGCCCCCCAAGGCCCCGGGCTCGGTCTTTCGGTTGCAGTGACGGGAGCCGTTCCCCCACGCCTCTTGGAACCTGTTTTGTTGGACGGGATTTCCTCCAGGCAGCTTTTTTAATTTCCAAACCAACGGGGCCTGGGTTGTTTCTATTCTTGGGGGGGGCCACGTGTTGACACCAGAAAGGGACCTTGGGGGAAAGAGCCCTGCCAAACAAATCCCCATGGCCGGGTTTTTGAAGAGCGTGCGCCGAGCATGAGAGCCCTCCGTCAAACCCCCAGGCGGAACATTTCCACCCCGGGGTAGTGCTTTACCAACCCCCCCAATGTTGAGGGCTGTACCCAGGAGATATAGCGGCCCCTTGGGCCCGGTTGGTTCTTTTTATAAACTAGACATGCTGTCTGGTGGTCAGAAGGGGGGGACCATTTTTTCGGACAACAGGGATGCAGGGACAAGCGCTTGATAAAAATTAGAATGAAAAACGTGGGGGCTTTGGGTGCCCAGGGGTGGGTGGGGTTGGACAGGGGACCGGGCTTATTGGCAAGAAAAGGTAATTGGTGCTTGGGCTCCGGGCAATATGGTATTGGGGGCAGGCGGTGCCATGGACTTTGGGGCCGAGAAAAACCCATATTGGTTTAGTTCCCAAACCCCGGGGACCCCCCAGTGAAAGGGCAAACCCCATTTTTCCAAAAGGGTGGGCCCAAAAAAAAACAAAGCTGGAAATGGCCGTACCCATTCCAGGCTTTTTGGGGGCCCCCTTTGGTGCATGGGGGTTTTGGGCTCTTATATAAAAAGTGGTTTACTTTGACTCCCCCCCCAAAACCCTGGAAGAACACAAAGAAAGGGGCTGGGTGGGGCCACAGATGGCCCCACGTTTACCCGGGCGTGCAGGTCGTCAAAAACTGGCGGAAAGGGGGAGAAGGGGGGGTAGTGATGGGGGTCTTTTCTGGGTGGTTGCTGGTGGGTACTAGCGGGGCGACGGGTGGAGGGCTGAAAGAGGAGGTGTGATACCCCTGGGGGGGATTTAAATGAACTCTGCGGGTAGACATGGGCAGCTGAGTGAACGCTTTGGTGTGTGGCGGATGGAGGAGGAGGCGGAGACAGATGGGTGTGACCAGTGGGTTTTGGAGGGGGTGGCACGGGTGCCGGGATCGGGGTTTGGGGCCTTTTTATATTTTTTTGGGCCAATGGTTGTTTACCACCCCATATTATATATTCCCAACTCCCTGCACCTTCGGCTGGCACTGGTGAATAGAAACTGGTTGGTGGTGGTTAACCACTTTTAAGGTATTTGGGTTATTAAACTTCTTGCGTTATTATGTAACGGCCAAAAACGGGCGGGGGGCATATGAAACCATGGTTGGAGGTGAAATCCCCCAGTGATTGTGATTGCTCAAAAACAAAGCATGGGCCCCAAGGCTTTGGGTGAGAAGGTTCCTGGGGGGCCCCCTTTTCTTTGTACGTTCCGGATAAAAGGCTGATGGAGGGGGGCTGGGGTTTTTTGCGGAACCGTGGGGGCTGGGCACGGGGGAATCATTTATTCAGCGGAACTTCTGCGTAACCGGCCCCTCTCCCCCCCTTTTTGTGAGGGCGGGGGGGGGGAACCGGTATTATGGGGACAACTCAACCCCAATTCGGTTTCTTTCCCTCCACGTTCCATGATGGAAAAATGCCCGCTCCGGGGCAAGCCAAACAATTTGCGGAAAAGTCCCCGGGATGGATCAGCCATGTGTATCATCTTTAATCATTTCCCCACACCAGGTTGGGAATTGGTTCGTCTGACCCCTTTATCTGGGGCATATCCAAGGGGTGGAAAAAGCCTGCAGGTGCTTTAACCAAGGCCAAAGGGGCACAAACTGCAAGGCCCGTTTGGGCACGACCGCCCGGGATTTTTGGGTGACCCGTAATAGGGCCCGGGACATCCCCTTCACATCCTCTGATGGGCTCAGGTTTTTTATACACTGTGGGCGTCAGGAAAAGGACAGGAAGCCTTTAATTCCCAACCCCTTTTTGGATTTTTTTTTTACAAACAAATGCCTACTTTTGGGAAACCCCCTAAAACGGGCTGGATATTGGCATCAATGAGGTCTTCTGAAATGGGGGGGGGATTTAATCCAACCCCCGTGGTGGGGTTAAAACCGGAAAGTTTGACCATTTGGGGTTGGCTTCATGTTGTCGGATGTGGGAATGATTGACTGATGGGACCGACCCATTTGTGGCGTGGACTGGGAGGACGCGGGGAAGGGGGGAAGGTAAGACTGCTAGATGCAGGTTGCATTAACCATGAAGGGACTGACTTGGTGACGTTGGTTTGTATAAACTTAGATTTTCCCACAGGCCCGACACCAGCGGGATGACAGGGGGCCTGGGGGTAAGGGTTACCCTGTGGCAAAAACTGGACAGGATTTCCGGCTAGGCTTTGGGTGTTGTCGCTCAAGCACTGGGAGGAGCACCTTCTTTTCGTACCTCAACCTCCATGTGCTAACCCCCCTCTTTGCTCGCTTACCACCTGCATTCGCTCCATGTTAGTGAAAAAAATATAAAAAATTATTGGAGGAAAAGTATTGGAAATAGTTTGGAAAGTCTCTTAAAAGAGGCAAAATTACAGCTATTCTCAAAATCCCTCTAAATCAAAACAAAATTGCTGGATTCAAATATAACTGCAAGGTGTCTATCAAAAAATCTGGACTGGGCAAAAAGTCAAAAAACAACGTATCTGTTTTGTTTTCGTTTAATAAACCGGTTATTTTTTTTGGTGCACCTTTCAATTCACTGGTGGGGTGACTAATAGAATTGCTGTTTTAAGATTTACGTGATGCTGCGTCATAATGAAACAAAGCTGGGTGCGCAAAAGTCAAAAAACACGTATCTGTTTGTTTTCGTATGATGACACTGTATTTTGGCACAAACAACCTGTGCTGATACAAGTTTGCTGGATGTAATTTAACTGCAGGTCGGATATTTCTACACAGGGGAATGGGTAACAATTGAAATGAAAACAACCTATCTAAATGTATACTGATAATAAAAGTGGAGTTTTGACACCTAACAAAAGACCTGCAGTAAAGAGACTATGATGTGTATCCAATTATAAGTTCAGGAATGCCCAATATCCCGGAAAATAGTTCAATAGCAAAACTGTTAATAATAAAAGATATTGCAGTGCAATGTCTACACTAAGTCTTGGTGAACTGTATCAGTGTTCTTTTTATGATCAGTGCTTGTCTGTGTTTCGCCCGCGACCCTCCCCCCCGACTCACCCTGTGACTTACAGCGTAGCTGCTGCTTTAATTTCTCTTGCTAACTACATAAAAAATTCAAATCTTAAATTCTAACTCAAATTGAAGGATCACAGCAATTGTAGAGTTCTCTGTGCAGAAACAGACTAATTTCGTGAAGCTGTTGGCCAAGGCAGGAGTGCACGTCATATTCCTAAATGAGACGCTGAGAGGACACTAGGGAACAGGGGAAAACGTCCTGTTTCTATGTAATACGGTAGGTCATATGATTTTTCCAGCCAATCGCAACCTTACACCATCCCAGTCAGAGTCGCACACCACATCTCACCATGCTCTATTCTGTAATCTTGAATTTGCTGGCCGCCAAAATTACAGGAAGCGCCGAAAATGGCGCGATCTTATAGATGATGACAAAGAATTATTAACTTAATTATCGCATGATCTGAAATTTCGATCACCATAAAACCTTGCGATTTCAAACTTTGCGATAAAAATCGCTCAACACTACCCATGACCTGTGACTGAGACCAAGTTTTCTGACACAGGGCAGCACATTTTATCCCAGAATGCCCTGATAGTCTTGAGATTTATTTTTTTCCTGAACAGATTCAAGACATCCTGTCCAGATGTCCTGTCCACCCTTACCAGATGCAGTAAAGCAGCCCCAAAACATAACCAATATGTTTCATAGTAGGTAAAATGGGCAACATAAAAGAACAGGGCTATGCCAGTTATCTGGCATCAAAGAGCTTTAGTAGACCTGTTCTACAGATGTATAAATAGTCGTATTCCAATCTTTGGCGCGATAAGATTTGGCGCATTCTGGGGGCTTGTCGGACTACATTCATAAAATTAGACACAGTTATGATTCTTTGACTTCAAACTTTGGCGCATAACAGTTAAAACAGCCAGACCAGGTTAAAGGTAGTCTGCCTGTCGTATTGGCACTAGACTACGCTTGTATGTATGATCTGCAGAAGAACAGGTTCATACATTCTGGCACATTCTACACTACCTTAAAGATATTTAGGATTGCCCTGTCTGTGCCAACGTTCATACATGTTGCCCAATGTTTCTTTTCTTTGTATGCTACATTTTTGCTTCTGCAAACATACAACTGATGTAACTTTCAAAAAAACTCCAATTTGATCTCATCTGTCAAAAGGACATTTTCCCAGAAACTTTGGGGCTCCTCAGTATGGAGTTAAGTAAATTAATTTTTTTTTATGATTTGCTCTTAACAGTAATTTCCTCCTTGGCCAGCTTCAATCAAGTTCACTTTGATAAAGACAGTGACAGATGGTGCATTCTGACACTAATATACCTTGACCTTGGAGTTCACCTTGAATCTCTTTGGAAGTTATTGTGAGCTCTATGGTTACCGTATCTATTATCCTTCTCTTCAATTTGTCATCAATTTTATTCTTACAACTATATCCAGAGAGGTAGGCTTTAGTGCCATAAACCTTACAGGGGTGTTCTAACCATCACTGAGCCTACTCTTCATAACCAGCTTAAGGCTCAGACTTCCTGGTCAGGATGTGGATGATTCTTTAGCAGTGATAGGCTACAGAGCTCTAAAGGGTTAACGTTTGTCATTAATATAGATAAACAAGCTCTTGTGCTGGAGATTACTCACAGCAAGGAGTGATGTCCCTATGGTCAACAGGGCTGCTTGAAGCAATGAGTGCAGAGAGATATGGTCAGTAACCTAGAGATATTTTGTACACAAAGAGAAGATAAGATCTCCTCTATCTCCTCTAGAACTTGAACAAAGCGAAATCAGAATAACAATGTATTTAATAGTAGTAGTCTTTATTTACCTTTGTCTACATGTTTAAAGCTAGTGTGGTGAGAATACCCCTTTAAACTTCTGAGTAATATGGGTTACTGTAGTAACAGGAACATCAAGTTGTTTGGTGATGGCCTTATAGCTTTTACCTTTAACATGTTTGTCTATAATTTTCTTTCTAACATCCTAAGACAACTCTCTCCTTAGCTTCTTTTGATCCATGTTCATTTTGGTACACATTATGATAGCAAACAGCACAGTGACTAATTTTCAACCTTTAATTTGTCAGACTGACTGATTACAAGTTTGAAGACACCTGTGATACTAATTACAGGCCACACCTTTGTTTAACTTGTCCCTAGTTTCAATCTTTACTAATGAAACTATCATTATTGTCCAGGCTAGTTTCAATAGTTTTTATTATTATTATTAATTGGATGAAACATAATCCAAACGTAGTCTGATTTTCATTAGCTGATTTTCAGTAAATTTTAATGTATTTTTACTTTTGACAGTTTCAAGATATATACATATATGTATGTATATATAAAATCTGCTATCCACCTCCCATCTCTTACAGTGATAGGAATATATATGTGCTTTCTTTAACATCACTACTAATACAATTGTTACCACAGTGCGTACTGCTTTAAGACATCAAAAGCAGTATTGTATCGCACTCCAACCAAAAAGATCCCATGAATGTATCCACTTATACAATAAGACACTAGATGAAGATATCTTTTCTTTAAGGCAACAATATAATGAGTCTCTAAACCAATACACTATATATGACCCAAACAAACAACAGGTCCCAAAACTAGGGTGGCCTCCAATAAAATTTTTATTATTCAATGTAGGGGGAGACTTCAATTTAACACTTAATCCTCTCATTAATAAGCCCAATCAAAAATCTAGCACTAATCTCCTTCTTGGCACTAAGCTACTATAAGAAGAACATTAACTCTTCTGCCATCAACATTATTCCACCAAAACAGGACTTTTTTTTTCCTAAAAGCTCTTATCACAGATTGGATTATTAGTTTCTATCTCAACAATCTCTATCTTTATTATAAGTGAACTAATAGCACTGGGTTCACAAAATTAAAAAAAACTTTTCTACAGAGTTAAGCTCACTTTTGGCTTAAAGTCACTAGGCTTTAAAATTTGGGCAAAAGTTCTCTGGCACTAAGTGTCAAACCCGACCTGGCAGCTTTAAGAAAGAAGATTAACAACTTGCTAAACATTAAATCTTCAAAAGTATACTAAACAAGTGCAATCAAATTCTATGCCAATTGGGACAAGGGATCTAAAACTATGTCAGCGCTTCTCAAAAAGTAGCAGGATTCTACTTTTAATTACGAAATGAATGAGTGTGACCGGGATAAAGTCTCTGATATAAATAAGTAGGCAAAGAATTATTAATGTTCTACACAGATCTCTGCCAACCCTATCTAAAGAAAAAACATGTATACTTTTTGTACCTAAGAACTACTGAAGAACAAACCCTTTCTTTTATCTCTAATGGCAAAGTGAACAGGTAGACTTCCAATTACTTATTATAAGCAAAATAAACAACTTAAATGTAACATTCTGCTAATGGGCTTCTGCTACCACCCTAAATCCCCAATGCAATCATTGCATTACTTCAAAAACTAAGCAAGATTGCTCTATCCCATATGTATGTTATCTTGGTTCAGTTAAGTGGGACTATCAAAAAAGCGTACTTCAAAAATGTTATGCTTACACCACTTTTAATTCCAATTTGCATAAAACCAAATACAGAATGTCTCAGATACATGGCCAAATATTATGAGAACTGACTCCTAGATCTACTCAAAACTTCATGATCTTTTTATTTTTTGCTCTATTGTGCTTTAACTACATGGGCATTGATGAACTGCGTTTGTGATTACCTTATCACAAAGTATTATGGGAAAGGAGCTGAGAAGCTCTAGCGCCCTCTTTTGGATGTAACAAATCCTCAATTTGCTTTTGACCCACTGGATCTTTGGAAAGCAAGAAGGGATATCTAGCAAGCCAGCATCACTCATCTGTAGACAGTTGTTTTGGGGTGTTTGCCCGTTCTCAGTACAGAGCAGAGCGATGCTAGCTTGGTTGAGTGGGAGGCAATGAGTAGCTCAGAAAGGGAAGATCTCTCCTTAGGGAGAGCACCTATATAGGTGTGTGGAGATTTGAAATTGCCTTTTTGCACTCTACAAAGCATCAGCATATCACAAGGCACAAGGCATTATGGGAAAGGAGCTGAGAAGCTCTTGTAACCTAATTATGGAAATAGAGCAATCCAACTAATAGTTTAACATGTCAACTACTGTTCAAAGGATACGTGCTGGAAGAAAACATAGTCAGTAAAACCAGAGGTCGGTACACCAGAGAAGCAATATCTGTTTTTGAGGAGCACGGAGTTACCATGGTCAGTTATGCAAGCCAAAGGTCAGTACTCAATAGAACAGTATCAGTTTTAGGGAGAAGGCAGGTAGCGTGGTTAGATGGAAGCCCGAGGTCAGTATACAGTATTAGCAGCAGAGCAGGAGAGATGAGCTTGACTATAGACTGAGAGCACAATAATCTCACAAGGAAGGAAGTCCATAATCTTAGGTTTTCTCTTCATGCTTTTTCACAAGCAACTTTTTATCCTCTGTCTTGTCAGGCTGTGGGTAATTCTATAGTAGTAATTAGTATATTTAGCTTCAATGTAACAGCTAAGACATTACAAAGACATTGTAAAATAGAGAATGAACAAACGCCACAAAGAGCGCACTCTCATGTGATACTGTAAATGATGGAAAGAAAATGTGGTGAGTATAAAACTGCTCACCTGGTTATGTTGTGCTTTGAGAAAGGAGGCAAAACTCTCCATGTAGCAAATTGGCAGTGCAAAGCCAGTATGAAGTGTAGATCGCTGTTGCTGGTTCCTATGGGCGATCCTGTTCCGATTTCAAGATATATAACAATAAGCAGAAAGTCGGTTAAACTAACTCACTGGGAAGTGGCTGGTAATGATACAAGCACTGCAGATTCATAGTGGATACATGATTAAGTCTGATGAAGGGTATCCACATGAAACACGTTACTTCAAAATAATCTTTTTATTAATTCTATGAATCTGCAGCGCTTGTATCGGCATCGACTACTTCCCGATGAGTAAGTATAACCGACTCTGCTTATCGTAATATCTCCTGAAATTGAAGCAACTCGGAATGCGATTAACCATACCAACTTCATGATGAAGTCTGATGAAGTGTATCCACACGAAACACGTTACTTCAAAATAAATTTTTTATTAATTCTATGAATCTGCGGCGCTTGTATCGGTACTGGCCACTTTCCGATGAGTAAGTATAACCGACTTTCTTCTTATCATTATGAAGACATTAATGCAGGAGATTTAATCTTTAGTAAACAAAGCTACAAGTGCTCTCAGGAGTGAAAACAATAGATAAAAAGTCTATGAGCTCCATCCAGGGTGACGTCACTCCCACCTTTCTGTCTAATCAGGAACTGAATACCCAATATAGTATACAAACCCACATGATAATCTTGTGAGGGTGTAAACTATATTGGATATTCAGTTTCAAGATTTGTTGTAGCCCCTTTCTACATTTGGGCTTGGACTACTTAGTGGAATTTTTCTTGTCTATAATAGCAATAATAATAATCTTTATTTATATAGCGGCAACATATTCCACAGCACTTTACAATATAGAGGGTATAAGCACAGACAAACCAGACATTACAATATAAAAAAAGATACTTACAAATGAGACACAAGGTGTCAGGACTCTGCTCGCAAGAGCTTACAATGTATTGGAAGATTATGGGCATAACCAGAGAAACCTGTGTGCACTCAGAGCAGATAAAATCTCTTATGCCATGATCAAGGTAAAATCAAAAGACTAATGTATTTGGAAAAAGTCTTCAATCACCTGTCCCTACATGTTAAAAGCTAATCTTTGTAGTGATAAAACCTTTCTAAGTAGAGTGTTCAATTAGGCAAAAGTGTGCCAGAAAATCAGGAACTAAAATTAGAGGAACAAGGAACTAGACTAGGGTTCAGCACAAGAGCTGTTTAGTGAGCTGAATAGTTCGGTGGGAAGATCTGTGGCATGTGTAACAGGAGTCCCCGGTTTCAAGTCCTGACTCTTTCCTTCTCCTGTTGTCATTTTGAATAGTACAAATTCTCCATGCAGTGTCAAACATTGACTATTGTTTGAGAATGTGATAGTTTATTTTATTATTATTATTGTTGTTTTTTTTTCTTTTTCAGAAAACTTTATAGCCAACTTAAGTTGCAAAAAAACTAAAGGAACTGTAAACTAATTTTACTTCACCCAGAATAGTTTTTACAGATCTACATTTTAAGTGTCACTCAAGTCAAACTTCCAGCTTATAAAGAAGCCTATTTCTCCAAGAAAGGTCAAATTTGTTATCTATCAAAATAGCCTAGGACAGAGGAATAATGAGCTGCCTAAAAGTACTGGCCTTTTTACCATCAAAAAGGGCTTCTAAATCAAGTCAGGAGAGCACTGACTGAAAATCATTCCTTTCTGTCTGCAGGAAAGGTCAACGTCTGAAATATTATGGGATAATTTTACTCTGCTTTATTGTAAAGCAAAACACAGCTTTGAAACTTAACAAACAGCAAATACTGTATTTACAAGCATTCCCCTTCCAGCTTCCGTGGCCACTTGTCCTACGATATCACTGTCGTTGGCTGGATTGACGCACATAAATAAAACTGTGATGTAAATATTTTGAGCATTATTTCCCAATGTAAGAGAAGTTATAAGATGGTAAAGTAGTTTCTTTAACATTGGTTTTTTCATCCCATTTTTGAGCTTCAGCCGCAATGAGTTTATCCTCCAGAGAGAATCCAGTAATAGCCTTGCTGGGGAAGTTGAATACTGTGTAACTTACTATCCCTTATTTAGCTTCTTTTTATTGCCTGTGAAAGAAGATGGAAAATTTGTCTCATCTTTTTTCTCAGCTTGATCCCATAAAGCGATGACTTCCATTGTGCTGCTTTATGAAATGGTTTAACATTTCTGGTTGAAACAAAATTTATAATTGAACTGAACCTTTATACAACTTTTATAAATAATAATAGGGGAAATCAAAGCTTAAAAATTCCCTTTACCCTTTTCTTTATCCAAATTTTTTCCCACCCTTGGTTGAACTTGATGGACATATGTCTTTTTTCAACCGCACTATGTAAAACATTGTTACATTATTTGTAAAGTGTAAATGAGTAATTTTATGTGATAAGCTTGGTTCACATCTGCTTCGGAGGTTCCATTTGACCCATTTTACAATAGCCATCAATGAACCCCAATGACTACAGTGGGACCATCTGGTTTCTGCTACGGCATCTCTAATTTTCATAGCTATTTTTCTCATCATTCTTAACAGAAATGTAAATGGATGTTCCAAATAAAACCTCCAATACTGATGTGATCTTGGTCTAAGTGCTGTATATCTAATTTTAATGTTAGGGTATGTTCAAACGGCATAGTTGCGAGCCATAATTACGGCCCGCAATTACGCAGAGACTTCGGGAGCTCGCGCCAATCGGCGTGAGCTACCGCGGGGCGGGGGGAGTGCAGCCAGCCGGCCCCATAGACATTCATTACTAGCGGCGCATATTAGCCGCTGGTAATTGACATGTCACTTATCTCCTCGCGTGTCGTATTGCCCGCCCGGGGAAAGGAGGCGTAATCCATAGTTCTCTATGAGAACTGTGGATTACCGCATTGACTGGGGCACATTTCGCCCATATTTGAGCGCAGTACAGCGCTAAATATGGACCGAAATGCCCCCCAATCATAACCGTGTGAACATAGCCTTAAGGCAAAATATATTGGAACAGCGAAGGTGGGTGATAAAGAATTCAAAATAAAATCAATACTTTATTAGTATCCATATATACAGAAAATGAAGAGGCATGGTGGAAGAAGGAAAGTGCAGAGACACAAGCTCGCTAACGCATTTCCGGCACTACGTACCCTTAATCATAGCCTGGCACGCAGTGCCTGAAATGTGTTAGCGAGCTTGTATCTCGGCACTTCCTTTTTTCCACCATGTCTCTTCATTTTATGTATCTATGGATACTGATAAAGTAATGATTTTATTTTGAATTCTTTATCACCGACCTTCGGTGTCCCAACATATTTTGCCTTAACGTTGTTGTTTTACGTGCTGCTGGAGCAGGGGTGTTCCTTTCCTGAATCATTTGGGTGGCTCTCCTTATTCCTTTTTGCTATTGTGTCTAATTTTAAGCAGTGATTTCAGGGACAGTAGCAAAGTGGTGGTGCGTGAAACATGCAGGATAAATGCAAAAGAAAAAAAGGCAGAGGGGACGCACAATGGTGAAGTACATTAAACACTTAAACATATAGCAACAGGGAACAATATATGCTCACCTTGTAGAGTTGTGCTGCTATTTCAGAGGCACAACTGCGTATGCAGGGCTTTTTGTCCGTAGCACGTATCACGGCAGCCGAAGGTCTCAGATACACCAACGCCACTGGGAACGATGGATTAAAGGTGATAGCAGAGATAACAGGAAATGACCGGCGCTCGTGGATGTAGCAGTTCTCATAAGAAAAGCCAAGGATGCTGGCGTAAATTAAAATTTAACTGTGCGCGTTTCGCATTGCACACCAATGCTTCATCAGAAGATACAAAAGCATTGATGAAGCATTGGTGTGCAATGCGAAATGCGTAAAGTTATACACCTTACTGTCTTTGTTTTTAATTCTGTGAAGGTTACTATCCCTTTGCTGTTTTAAAAATAAAAGACAATTTTAAAACATGCAGGATATATATATATATATATATATAAATATATATATATATAATATATATATAATACATATAATATATAATAATTTTTTTAATTTATTTATTATTTATTTATTTTTACATATCCCACCCATTTATACAGTTCAGGTAACTAAAATGCTCCTAACGAATGACTTTAAATCAAAATGCCTTTAAATTCATCACACCCAAAAATAAATTGACATCCTAGACCCCAAAGTAGATACAGATGTCGGACTTAAAAAGAAATTTCAGACTCCGTTTTCAAAAATATATTCATAATCCATGATCCATAATAATTTAATTCCAAGAATAGATCCCAAATTAAATTCAGAAACTGGACCAAAAACTAGAAATAGACCGTATATTAGAGCATCCAGTTAATTGCATGTCCTTCATCATAGACAGGGATACCCAAACACAGGGGGTGCTATCCCCCAATCTATCTCAGAACACACACCGGTGCATCCCACCTGTGCAATGAGGTTGTGACTAGAGATGAGTGAGCAGTAAAATGTTCTAGTTCGATTAGAACATCGAACTTTAGTGTGTTCGGTTCAAGGTTATATTCGAACTAGAATTCAAACTCGTACCCCATTAAAGTTAATGGGAGAAGATGTTCAGGTTAATTTTTATACCTATACAGGTGAGGAGATGCTGGGATTACCATACATAACAGTAAACTGGATACATGTAACAACTTAGTGAAGAAAACCTGGCTCTAAGAGT
This sequence comes from Phyllomedusa bahiana, assembly GCA_025379985.1. Classification (NCBI taxonomy): domain Eukaryota; kingdom Metazoa; phylum Chordata; class Amphibia; order Anura; family Hylidae; genus Phyllomedusa; species Phyllomedusa bahiana. Next base: position 27,172 of record JAODAL010041175.1, read on the forward strand.
AACAAAAAAATTGAGAGGCTAAAATACTTCATTCCTTTCAATGGCTAACTGAAAAGATGAGGACAGCTTGCAAGCAGGGGCGTAGCTATAGGATGTGCAGTGATAGCAGCTGTTATGGGGCCTTGCATCCTAAGGGGCCCAAAAGCCCCTTTGACACATAGGAGATTTGGAGATGGTGTGTTATACACTTACTGAACCCCCAAAAACTGCAAAAATTTAACTTTTGGGGACTGAGTATGATTTAGCAAATCCAAGCACCCTGTATAATATCTATCCATGTATATGAGAGTAAGGCATATGTGAGCCTGCTAATGTCACCAAATAACAGCTTCTGGGTGTGGGAAAGATACAGCCAGCAATACCAAACTCCCTAACTATTGATGTCTATGGAGAGGAAAATGCTATTTAACTAAAATGCAGTCTGTACAGTACAGAGAGTGAGCTGAAAATGGTGTTCACAAGGCAATACAGTGAAATATATATAACATGGTCATGTGATTTTAGCAGCCAATGAGAGCCCTATTACGTTTTTGATACTCTCTGCTCTGCACTGATTGGATGGCCGCCAAAAGTGCAGAAAGGTGATTGGATGGCTGCCAAAAGTGCAGAAAGCCGCTGGAAATGAAACTGAAAGAGGCGTGTCGAACTTGAACTAGAATTTTACTGAAACAGACAGTAAGATGTTCGGTTTGGTTCAAGTTCTAAAAATTCGAGAAGTTCTACTAGAACTTATCATTTCTAGAACGGTTCAATCAACACTAGTTGCGACCACAAAGGTTCAATATTCTGCAGCTCAATCTCATACTCACCCCTCTCTACAAACTACCCCTAAAATGTAACCAATAAATTTTTTGTACTAACACCAACGGACTTGAGTGAAGGTGAATTTTTAGTGGGCTGAAGTGTACTTTTTATTGCTACCAGTTTGGAATATATGGAACTTTTTTCTTTTACGGTGTTCAGCGTATGGGATAAATTATATTATAGTTTAATATATCAGACTTTTTCAGATGTGGCGATACCAAATATGTTTTATTTATTTTTTTTATTTGTAAAATGGCAAAAGTCGGGAGATTTGAACTTTTAATATTTTATTTTTTTACAAATTTTTCTTTTACTTTTAGTGCATAACCACTAGGGGGGCATCATCATTTATACAGCCTAATGCATTGTACAGACAATGCATTAGGGTGTACAAAGATAGTGGTTTTAATACTTCCTGTCTGAGGCAGGAAGTAGTAAAACAGAAAACATGGTGGCAATGGAAGCCTTCACACGGCATAGTTTCTCATTGATTTAGATGATGCGGCCTTCCTTTCCACAGCATCTAAGTGATTAAACATCTTTGCCGATACCCACCTGTGCTGTAACCACCGAGTGTTAGCTGCAACACCCAGTGACTATGTAGCGGATGTTACCGGCATTTGGATTTACCCAAAAGTCCAGGTGGGCTAAGGGGTTAATATAAAGGTACAATGTTTAGTTCCAAAAAAATAAAGAACAAAGACATAGATAAAAATGTGCAAAAACAACTATGAAAATTAAAAAAAAAAAAAAAGTTCAAAACTTAGCAGTTCCTTTTTGAGAAATCCTCAGTCCGCTACCAGAGATAAGAGCAAAAGATGGGCAAACCCAATTGTACTGGTTCTCAAAGTTGAGTCACCATAATGGAAATGGCCCATGATCTTTATACATTTCAATATGGGGATAGGGGTGAAATAGGGGTAAGCCAATAGGAAGACATTTCATTATTTCTGCTTCATGTCACATACTTTATTCCACTACTACTTATAAAATGATATGAAACAAGTCTCCAACCCCACAGAGATGACGTGACACTGACCAGTCCCCTGTAATAAATTCAGGTGATCATTTTGGTAGGAAACATGATAGGTCTGTACTTAACAAAAAAAACAGGAGACAATACCACCGGGGTCATAGATATTACTGTTGGATGTTTAGACAGGATGGAAAGCTTAACTCCTTAATGACCGCCCACAGTCTTTTAGCGGCAGGCATTTCAGGTCTACAGCGACGTCTTTTGGCGTCGCTGCAGACATCGGAGTTTGCGGCTCCGAGCGCCACAGCAGCGTTGAGATCGGGGCTGTACTACACAGCCCTGATCACAGTGCAGCTCCTGCAAGCACCGGGGAGTGGGGAAACCTCCGCTCCCCGGTGCTTTAACCCTTTGATTGTCGCAGTTCATCACCGCAGCGCAATCAAAGGGTTTCCCTGCTCTGTCGGGTGATCGGAACACCCGGTGACCCGACAGAGCCCAGGGAACGGCTGCACAGTCAGCCCTGGGGACCTAGATTAGCCCCAGTATTGTTTGTGTAAGATGTCAGTGATCAGGACACACAGTGTGCTGTCCTGATTACTGCCTGTGTCAGACTGACTCAGATTATAATGTATTAGCATATATAAATATGCTAATACATTACTAAGTGTTAAAAAAAATATATATCCCTTCATGGGATTTTAAAAAAAAAAAGTAAAAAAAAAGTGTAAAAAAAACAGAATAAAAAAATAAATAATAAAATTAAAACATAAATATTGAATAAAAAATGTGCATACATTACACACAAAAAAAACCCTATACATATTAGGTATCCACACGACCATAATAATCTGTAGAATTAATATAACAAGTTATTAAGTGTGAAATATGAATGGTGTAAAAAAATAGTAAAAAAATCAAAAAAAAAATAAAAAAAAATAGAAAAAAAAAAGAGGCCATTAACTACTTTTCAGGCATTCAACATACAGTATATAAGAAAGCCTTAAAAAACATATTTTATTATAATCATATCCCACTAGACTTATACCCACAGGATGTAGAACATTTAACTTACATTGCAGGGGTGTTATTATTAATTTAATCTACATGTATATGGGTTACAGCAAAATTATGTTTTGAGGTGCTTGAAGCATTGCATTGCAAACAGGTTTTAATTAGGAAACAAAGCAAAAGGTCTAGAAGAATAATTACACATAACAGACATGAAGAGACCGAGTTAAGAAGAAAAAGCAAAAGATAGGATGATATTTATAAACCTACAAAACTCAAGATAAAAAAAAATCCATGTGCCGCTACGATATCCACTACCCAGCAATCTTTAATCTTAGCTCTTGTTAACCGCATGTCACATCTGCTCTTCCATGCATGAGTTTTCTTTCCATATACTGTATGTATGTTTTTTACTTCATATTTAATAACGTTTATTTTGAATTTTTAAAGATTGCTGGGTAGTTGATATTGTAGCGGCACTTGGATTTTTATTTTGTGTATGGACCACGGGGCGGTGGCGGTGCCTGGCTCTATCCCACCCGGGAGCATTGTTTTGCAGGTGAGCATACCCATTACTTGTTTACAAAACTCAAGATGTCACACAAAAATATGTAGTGTGACATGTCCGAAAAGTGGCGAATCCATGCCAGTTTTAGGTGCATTAAATCAGTGGAAAGTGCACCTGAAAGTCCTTCTAAAAACTGGCGTCAGGTATACTTTGCATAGACACATTGCGCAAATCGCAGCGCTTAGAATACCATTGGTAGTATACGTAATGCGCCTATCGAGTTGCATTTCCTGACGGACACACATAACATATGTATTGCCCCTCAATAGGTGCATTGCTCAACGGGGGCGCACAGTGCACCATATTTCGGCGCATTACAAAGAGTCATGCACGGTGTATAATGCACCTAGTTTTGTCGTACGAAAGTTAATTTACAACAAGAATATGGCGTCAAAAGTAGTTTTGGCACAAAATAGACCAGAAAACTGGCATTGGCGTGTTGGGAAATGTCGCCATTATTGTATAACACACCATTTATATTTATCTACCAAACCACAACTAAGGCAATTTTCATTCAAAAGTATTTTTTAATCAAACACAACAAAAATCCCAATCTAAAATCGCCTTAAAATGTTGAAAACTTCCACCAAAATGGTACACGTTATAAAAATGTTTCAGCAATACAGTAAAAAATTTCAGAAAAGTACCCTACCAAATGCAATGCTTAAAATACAATATAACATGCTGTTTCAGAAAAATTCCAGATAGGAGCAAATATTTAAACAACTTACCAAATGCCCAAGATGGAGAATACTTTTTATAGTATTAATTTTCAGAAGTATAATAGAACATATTGTTAGGATTAGCAGAAATGTACCTTCTAGTTCGCTTCCTCTTTCCTATTAAATCAGATGGGAGACAATTGCTATGCAACCACCTCAAACAATTATTCGGACAAAGCAGCTGATCATGCTGCACAGCCTGAGCTCATTTGGAGGTGGAGTTTCCAAATGTTGGTCTTACTATAAGGTTCCCTAGTTTTGGCAGCATAGTGCAGATTATATATTATCAGGGAAAGATTCTGGGATTGTTAGTTTATGTTCAGTTCTTGCTCTTTATCCAGAGTGTGTCCAAATACAACGTCATCCTTCAAGAACTGTCATATATTGGTGAGTTCCTCTTACTATTGTGTTTGATACATTCTTCGAATTATTGTTTCCTGAGGCTACTTAGTTCACTACAATTCAGCTCTACTGAAGCCCTGGACGTTGGATATCTGAGTACTGGGAGCCACTATTTAGACCCAGGAAAGGTGACTGCTAGTGTTGATCGAACTGTTCTAGAAAAGTTAAGTTCTAATAGAACTTCTCAAATTTTTATAACTCAAACCAAACATTTTACTGTTCATTCGAGTAATGTTCTAGTTCTAGCTCGACACGCCATTTTCAGTTTCATTTCCAGCGGCTTTCTGCACTTTTGGCGGCCATCCATTCACCTTTCTGCACTTTTGGCGGCCATCCAATCAGTGCAGAGCAGAGAGAAGCGTCAAAAACGTCATCGCTGAGGTGTAGGGTTCTCATTGGCTCCTAAAATCAAATTACCATGTTATATATATTTAACTGTATTGCCTTGTGAATGCCATTTTCGGCTCACACTCTATACAGTATAGATTGCTCTTAGTTAGTGTTATAGACTCAGGACCCTTCTTAACCTCGTTGTGCGGTTTCCAAATTAATCAACAATTCATAATTAAGACATATGCATATGAATGAAAAGAGATGCTGACACAGCTGTCAATTCAAATCTTCTGGTTTATTACAAGCAATATATGAGTTTATACAACATCTGTTTAACTCCTTAACGACCGCCCGCCGACTTAAGACGTCAGCTGGTGCAGGTCGTTCGTCTGCAGCGACGTCTTTAGACATCACTGCAGACATCGGAGTTTGCAGCTCAGGGAGCCGCAGCTGCGCTGAGATCGGGGTCGTATTACACAGCCCTGATCCAAGAGCATCTTCTGCGAGCACCGAGCACCGGGGAGCAGGGGAATCTCTGCACCATGGTGCTTTAACCCTTTGATTGCGGCGGATCGTCACCGCAGCGCAATCAAAGGGTTTCACCTGCTCTGTCGGGTGATCGGAACACTCGGTGACCTGACAGAGCCCGGGGAACAGCTGCACAGTCAGTCCTAGGGACCTAGAGTAGCCCCAGAGCTGTCTGTGTAATAAGCCAGTGACCGGGACATACTGTGTGCTGTCCTGATCACTGCCTGTGTCAGACTGACACAGAGAATAATGTATTACCATATATGAATATGCTAATTCATTACTAAGTGTAAAAAAAAAAAAATTAACTGTTCTCCCTTCAGGGGATTTTTTTTAAAAAAGTAAAAAAAATAAAAAAAAAAGTGTAAAAAAAAATGAATAAAAAAATAATAAAATAAAAATAAATATTTAATAAAAAATATTTGCGCATACATTACACACACAAAAAAAATCTACACATGTTAGGTATCCACATGACCATAATAACATGTAGAATTAATCAAACAAGTTGTTAAATGTGAAATGTGAATGGTGTAAAAAAATAAAAAAAAATTTAAAAAATAAAAATAAATTCTGCAATTATTTATAAGTGAAATTAAACTATTCCCCCATAAAGTACTATTTGTCTCGAATAAAACGAGGTCTCATACAACTGCGTAATTGAAAAAATAAAAAAGATACAAATGTTGAAATGCAAAGAGGCAAAAACTAAAAAAAATTTCTAGTCATTAACTTTTCAGGCGTTCGGCTTAAGGGGTTAAGGCGGATCATGTTTTTAATATATTATTAAAACAATACGTCATTATACAGCATTAGGCATGGATTACATATTCTATTGGTCAAACAACTTAATTAAGCCTCCCTAAAATTATCATACCAAAGCCCACCCTGATAAGTATATTGGTTACTGTCAAATACACATACCCCATAACTTTATTCTATATGTGATTGGTGGAGGTCTATTCTCCACTCAGATCAGAACCCTATATTTTTAGTTTTATTTCAAAATTTATCTTAGATACAAACCACAGTCAACTAGTGCCTAATACTATATTTTCCTGTCAAAAGGTCTACAGACAGTAATTTTCTGGGCAAGAAATAAATTTTTTACAAAAATAGGGAACTACAGAAAATATAGGGAAGTATCCTTCTAGCAGAAAGAAGAAGTGTCTGTCAACATAGTATGGTTAAAGGGGTTTTAACGCTACAAAGATCATGTCTCAGATTATGGGGACAGTAAAAATAAGCACTTTTGTAATTGGTTTGCATTACCTCTGTCACTTGGTTTAGCAGATATGAGCTTTTCTGTAAATCTGTATTCTGTTTTTGCTGCTGGTCTGGACACGCGCCCTGGCCGGATACCGCCCCCTAGACACACCCCCTATACTGTGATTGGCTGGCTGACATTTCATTCAGCCTGTTGGGATATGCCCCCAGACAGGACAGGTCCCGGCCACGCACCCTGTGCTGTGATTGGCTGCCTTCACACTCTGTGTTTTCTCCGCTCTGAGCTGTTAAAATCAATAGTGAAACCAAGGTCTGCTGGCTCTATACACATCTTCCAGCTCTAGGGTGAATGATCTGGGTAATGACTGCCTTAAGTCACAGATCCCTTCATATAACACAGTATTATAGAGTCCCCTGCCTGTTAACAGGGGGAGAGGAGGAGGGGGATGGCAGTGTGCATTGCTCCATATAATCCAGTCTGCTGCCTACCAGAGGGGGAGGGGGGCAGTGTACACTCCTCACATGTCTCACCAGTTCAGGCTGTGTGTATAACTGCATATAGCAAAATAGAAAAATCCACAGCACTCCCATGTAGCATATACTGAGTTGTGTATCACTTGATTGGGTCACACTGCTTGGTGTCTTTAGCCCCCTTGAAGGATCTGTGAGTCCTTGAATACTTTCCTACTATAGGGGTTTATATTACACTAATGGTTCCCTAATATGCTTTAATCCCACCATTTTTGGTTTTATTTTATTCTTTTATTGGATAACTTCCATTTTTTCAAGCTAAAGCGCTCATATTTTGCGGTTGAATATCTTATTATTCTATTGCAGACACTTATCTTGTGGTGCGCATGCGCGGCTTTTTGACGCAGGCGCAGTAGGATTTTTTGCTCTAGTGCTGGCATGGGCATTGTGTGACGTTTTTTACATCACTGACATGCGCACTACATCGGCGGGGACGCCGAGTACGGGCTTTGTGTGATGTATCCTGGGTGAGTGTTCTTTCACATGGTTTTTGATTACAATATTCAACACTTGTGATGAATTAATTAATTATATCTCTTTTGCACGCTTTTTTGAGTTATGTTATGATATATACTTTAATATTTTCACATATTTACATTGATTATTGTTGTTGTTACACTATGCGATGTATGATCAGAGTTTATATTGTATGGATTTCACGTTTTTTATATGATACACATGATTGATTAATTTTGTATGTAAATTATTCACTGTGGTATATATTGCCTTTTATATCTGTATCACTTTGCTTGAGAAAGACTCCATTGTGGGGTTGAAACGTTGCTACATGGGTGAATAAAGCACCGATTTTTTCACTTTTATACTCAAACTGGAGTGCTGTGGATTTTTCTATTTTGTTTATGTGGTTTTTTGGTCAGAACCTTTCTGCTGGCACCCATTTTTTCTGAAATTTTGAGTGCTACATCAGTTTCTTTAATCTGTAACTGCATATAGCACAACAAGAGGCTTGTGGAGTCAGCCTGAAGCTCTGCAGACACATGACAAGCATGTAGGAGGCTGTATAACTGTCCTCTACAGACACATAATAAGCATGCAGGAGGCTGAGGAGCTGTTCTCTGCAGACATCCTTCTGCTTCTACTGCCTCACTCAGATTTATGATGTCACAGGTCTTCAGGGAGGAGAGATACGCCTCCTGGGAGGAAAGACACGCCTGCTGAGAAAAGAGACTTGACCCCGGAATTAAATTCAATCTCAGAGAATTAGCTGAAGAACATGAATAGTTCAAACGATAAAACTCCTTTAAGTATACAGGATCAGCAGTATTGAGTACTCAGTTAAACAACAAAAATGAAAGAAGCAGATTAAGATGGAAGCCACAGCCATTTTGTCTCATTAAAAATTGCAAACAATCACCAACTTAATCCACAGAAAGAACAACAGCATAAAATAACCTAATTTCCATAACATTAGTTAGATAGCATTTTCCTCTCCATAGACAACAATAGTTAGGGAGTTTGGTATCTTTCCCACACCCAGAAGCTGTTATTTGGTGACATTAGCAGGCTCACATATGCCTTACTCTCATATACATGGATATATATTATACAGAGTGCTTGGATTTGATAAATCATACTCAGTGCCTAAAAGTTTAGTTTTTGCAGTTTTGGAAGTTCAGTAATTGTATAACACACCGTTTCCAAATCTCCAATGTGTCAAAGGGGATTTTGGGCCCCCTCAGGATGCAGGGCCCTGTAGCAGCTGCTATCGCTGCACCTCCTATAGCTGTGCTCCTGCTTGCAAGCTGTCCTCATCTTTTCAGTTAGCCATTGAAAGGAATGAAGTATTTTAGTCTCTGAATTTTTTCCTATCACTCTTAGAAACAAATTTTCTTTACTCAGTTGTTCCACGTATCCAGTTTACTGTT
>JAODAL010041176.1:0-36155 GCA_025379985.1 Phyllomedusa bahiana
AATTAAACAAAGTTGAGGTTCCCTGCCACATGAATGATTGGATTCAGAAAATGCCACAAAAACATTCTCCAGACCATAACACTGCCACTACCAACTGTGGTTTTCCAGTAATGGCTCCAAGGTGTTGTATGATGTTTCTTGACTGAAATGTCAACATTCATCTGTCCAATGAAACGGAAAACGTGTCTCGAAGAAGACAACCATTTGCCAATCACTGGAGGTCCAATGCTGATACCACCATGAAAATTGCTCTTGTAACTTCATTAGCATGAGGTACAGTCACATTGGTCTCCTTCAGAGTCACAAACGCAGTAGAATTTGCTGATTTGTTATTTAAGCTTCTCTGCTGTAACCTGTCAGTGCACCCTCGCGCACCTTTGTAGTTGACATCCACCTCTCACATAAATGCTTCTCCATAGTTTCCATGTCACTTATTCACAGTAGTGTCATTTGTCCACTCACAATACATTATTACCACAGCAGCATGCAAACAGTTCATAAACTGCTCAATTTCAGAAACACTGCTCCCATTGGCCTGAAAGCTAATAATCACCTAGTCACCCTTCTGCAACTCTGATAAATCCCCCTTTTTGCCCATAAAAGGAATGATGAATAGGTTTGCAGATAACTCCAGATACCACCTGATACTCTCTAGATTCCTCCCCTCATGCAATCTCCGCTCCTCACAAGACTTTCTTCTTTGCTCTCCTCGCATCAGCTCCTCACCCAACCATCTCCAAGATTTCTCTTTAACTCATTACCCCAACACATCAGACTCTCTTCCACTTTCACTAGATTCAAAAGCAACCTGAAAACCCATCTCTTCAGGATAGTCTAAAACACACATTTACCCTGCTGCCACTTCACCCCATATACATTTCCGCCCCTTATCATCTGTCTCTTTCCTTTTCCCATGTAGACTGTAAGCCTTCACGGAGAGAGTCCTCTCTCCCTCTATACCAGTTGTTAGTCACTTATTGTTGCCACTGTACTTTTTTTGACACATGTTGTTTATGTAACTCCCTTGTACAGCACCCTGGAATCAATTGCGCTTTAAAATAAATATTAATAATACTAACTAGTGATGAGCGATTGTGTCAACTATCGTTATCGAGTCGATAGTCGATATCGGCAATTATCATGATGATATCCGATAGTCGATACCAGATTATAGCCGATGACCATTACAGTCTATGGGAGAGGAACAACACCTTCATTCTTACACCCAAACAGGGGTGGAGAAGCTGGAATTAACATCCACAAGAGTAAACTGGATACGTGCTACATCTTCGGCAAGACCATTAGGCAACAAGAGTCACAGAAAAAAACTGACAGACTATTCACTATTCCTGTTTTGTACCACAGCATGACCCTTAAACCTGCATGACCCACAAATTAAAAAGTGCCAGAAGGCAGTATTATTTGAACTATCATTTTACTTGAACTGGACATTGACTATCCCTGTCATGGACCGCAGCATGAACCCAAAACCTGTCTGACCCACAGATTAAAAAGTGCTGGAAAAAGGAGTCTTTGAAAAACCATTTTAGTTGAACTGGACATTGACTATACCTGTCCTGGACCGCAGCATGACCCTTAAACCTGTCTGACCCACAGATAAAAAGTGCCGGAAAATGGAGTCTTTGAACCACCATTTTAGTTGAACTGGACATTGACTATGCCTGTCCTGGACCGCAGCATGCAGGTTGCATTAACCACTGAAGAACAGTTTGGTGACGCTGTTCGTTACTGAGATTCACAGGGCACCGACCCAGCGATGACAGGCCTGATGGTCCTGCAACCGACGATCCGCTGGCTTGCGTGTTGTCGCCAGCACTGGATGGAGCACCTTCTCTCGTACCTCTACCTCCATGTCCTACACCCCTCTTTGCTCGCTTACCACCTGCAGTTCGCTTCATGTTCAAAAAGATAAAAATTCAAAAAGGTATGGAAGAGTTTTTGAAAGTCTCTTATTGAAAGACGGCAAATCACAACTATTCTTAAATCCCTGTAATTTCCAACAGCCTACTAGATTAGAAACAGAATTGTTTCTATTAAATATCTGTGAAATGCGGTCTGGTGGAAGAACCGTAACACAAAATCAACAGTGTTCTTCCTTCAGTCCCTGAGATCTACTACTGCCCAGTAGGACTGGCAATTGATAGTTTTCAACAAACTATCGTACAAATGTACGATTAGCGCCAAACTGAGACGCACTGAGTGAAATAGAAGTATTAAAAAGTTATATGGATTAACATGGCGGCCTTCGCACCACTAACAACAAGTGTAATTTACTATCAAATATGTATAACACAATATGCGTACAACTGAACTCTTTGCGCCAAACAGACGCATGGACTGCAATAAGAGTATTTAAATATTATATGGATTAATATGGCAGCCTTAGCACCACTGACTACAAGCGTAATTTACTCGGAAATGTGTAGAACACAATATTCGTACAACTGAACCATTTGCGCCAAACAGACGCACTGACTGCAATAAGACTATTTAAATATTATATGGATTAATATGGCAGCATTCACACCACTGGCTACAAGTGTAATTTACTAGGAAATTTTTAGAACACAATATTCGTACAACTGGACTCTTTGCGCCAAACAGACGCACGGACTTCAGTAAAACTATTTAAAAGTTATAGGGATAAGTTAAGCCAGTTTCTGGGAACACTGACACGCAGTGATTGCAATAGAACTGAAAACACAGGAACAATTTCAACTGCTAGTAGAGGTCTGCTGGCCAAAAAAGTGGTAGAAAACAATTCTTTTTCAATTGAAGATCACAGAACACACTGAGCTGCAAAATATCTCCCTTCGTTTCAAAAGCTTCTCCTGCTGCTGACCCCCACCCTCCGCATCCCCACGGCTACACACACCAGTAGATATCCTTAAAACTTTCTCTAACTAAATAAGAATTGAAATTCTCTAATCTAACTATATTCTAAGCTGTAGATGGATGGTTTCTTGTATTAAAAGTGACTATCAGAGCTGTTAGAGCAGCTATTAGTTTAAATGCAGACAGACACGTCCTGCTGTGAAGAGGCATAGACAGAGTATGAGCTCAAACATGAAATACAGCAGCATAGATAAAACGAGGTCACGTGATTTTTGCAGCCAATGAGATCCATACACCACAAAGTGGTGACGTTGTACATCCTCCTCACTCCCTCTATCCTCAGAGCTGATTGGCTGGCTGCCAAAATGACAGGAAACGCTGAAAATGGCGCAATAGTAATAGATTATCTGTAAGATTGTCACCTAAAATATCGCGTGATCGGAAATTTTCGATCAGTCTAAAAATCTATTTCAACTTCTGTCGATAATATCACTCATCCCTAATAATAACCTATCACAAACCATATGTACCCACCATGTCAGTTCACGACACATGACTTTCTAAGTGAGCTATGTGCTAGAGACATCAAAAGTAGGAAGTGGTCATATTAATATATCTTGACTGTGCATATGAAGGCATCAGTGTCGGACTGGGTTGCCTAGAAGTTGATTTTAGGGGCCCATAGTGCTTCTCTGCCTCCACCACCTGTACTGTACCCCTACTGAGTCCAACTTCAATATATCAATGACATCATCACACTAACCTGTAATCAAGATTTGGTGCTGGGGCTTCTGAGTCTCCCATGCCTAACTGCAACATGATACCAAATGAAAAATATAAAAGGTCTAAAAATCTAAAATCTAAAAATGTCCCCCTCACCGAATGATACATTTTATGTAAATGAAAATATACAGAATTCTATAACACAAATTTCTAAGTATAAAACCACTAAATAATGGTCATACATTTACCAAATAACATTGTTACACAGAGCCAGAATCTAAAGGTCAATATTACTTATAGATCAAATATTGCAACATCATGACCATATGTATACATAGTGGCTGAATAATACCACCATGCATCATCACCACATATAGTGTCTGAATAATACCACCACATATCACAAGCACATAGTTCCTGAATACAACACCATACCATTACTGAAAATAAACAATTACACTACAACCAATATTACCACCATACAGTGCCTATTATATTGGTAGCTACCAGTTGTACATAGGCCCTGCATTGCCATACAGTGATAATATAGTGGTAGATACCAGTTATACACAAGTGCCCTGCACACATTTAAGTGATTACAACTAAGTTATATCCAGGCATTCACATAAGACATAATTTCAGATAAGTTGTTCTCATCTCTAATGAGTTGTTCCCTTCTCTGATGAAGTATCCATTCTCATTTTTTCTCTTTCTGGTCCAGACTGCCATGATTCGTCTCTACTGAATATAAAAATTTCAGACTCACTTTTCCATCCATAGCGCCCCCAATGGTAATAATGACTCCCTTGTGCCCAAAACAGTAAAAGTGTCTCCAAATGGTTATGGGACTCCTGTTTGTGTACTAAGTTTTTATCTTCTTTATTGTCCCCATATAGTAGGTAAGTAACCTCCCAATAAAATAGTTAGGCACACCCACCAACATAGGTAGGCAGATAGGTAAACCCTCTTCTAGGTAGAATATATGCCTCTGTTAGGTAGGTATATAGGCCCCCTGTAGGTAGTTATAGACTCCTGTAGATAAATATGTAGGTCCCTGTAGGTAGATAGGTAGGCCCTCTGTACTTATAAAGGACCCCTGTAAGTGAGTACATAGACCCTCTTTAAGTATAGCCCCTCTAGACAGGTAGGTATATAGAGCACCTGTTAGTAGTGTATACATATCCCTTGTAGGTATACATATCCCATTCAGGTATACATGACATATCCATGCCCCCTGTAGGAATATCCATGCTCCCTGTAAATATACACCCCCTTGTAGGAATACACATACCTCCAGTAGGTAAACACATTCCCCCTGTAATTATATACAGTCTATCGTAGGTATATACAGCCCCAATAGGTATATGTATGTCCGCAGTAGGTACATACACCCCCTGATGGAATATACATGCCCCCTCTAGATACATACATGCTCCTTGTAGGTATACACATGTTCACTGTAGGTATTCATATGTCCCCTGTAGGTCTACACATGCTCCCTTTAGGTATAGACATGTCTCCTGCAGGTTTACACATGTCTCCTTTAGTAATACACATGTCCCCTGTAGGTATACACATGTCCCCTGTAGGTATACACATGCCCTTTGTAGGTATTTACATGTCCCTTGATCATTAAAAATTAAAAAAGGTACCTCTGCCTGTTCTCCTGCTGAGCAGCTCGCACTAGGAACTTGTTTCCGGTGCGGGAGTGTGATGACTTGACACCGCCTACTGCGATATGCTACTATGGGAAGGTTTTGGCCTAGGACCCAGCAGCACAGGGGGCATGATTGGTACATTATGCCACCTGTGCTGCTTAATGCTATGGGCCATAGGCCTAGTTACCCACTACCATAGAGTTCGAGGTCTACTGGGATTCCAGTAAACTCCTTTTGGGACCAAAACTCTGCAGAATGTTTCTAACTCGGGACCAGGACCGGACGGCCCCCCATGCTTAGGGAGTACTTGCTGCTCAGTGCATGCTTCCAAAACACCCGGCGTATTGCCGTACTGTACGTGCCGCAATTAGCCACGTGAACATAGCCTTACAAGTCAGTGCAGCCGCTCTGCTGGTCAGGGAGATGGCTGCTGACATAGACCATGCAGAGCATAAAGTGGAGGATGCATAGACCCATAGTTGTAACTTTAGGGTGGTACGGAGGGTACTGGTCCCCCCCACTTTTTTCTGGGTGGTAACCGGTCCCCCCACTTTTTAGCCATTTCAATAAAAAATAATCCATATGAAAGCATGAGAATACGGTAAGTGGGGAGAGTAGGGCACAGAGGAGGAAGAAGTAAACCCTTTGCCTCCTATATTCCTGTGCATCTTGAGGGGACAGAGTAGGCAGCAGCCTCGATTGTCAGTGCAGAGTGAGAGCAGCACTGATTGGTAGAGCAGGAGTCAGCAGGGGCTGCTTCACCAATCAGAACACTGCTCATAGTCCAGCACTGTCTGTATCTGGGGCTGTATCGTTCCCTCCCATTGTATGCCACTTCCCCTATGCTCAGCCCTCATCAGTGAAGACAGGTAAGGAGGGGACACGGGTGCTAGGCGTTGTGTATGCATGTGAGTAGGGTATGTACTGTATATGTCAGATGTGTATATACTGTACAGCTATGTGTCTAACCATGTCACTTCTTCCCTGCACTTATGTGCCGGGAAAAATGAAACTGAATGGGGCCAGCCCAGCAGCATTTCAGAAGTACAGACTGGCTGGCACGTACTTCTAAAACACCTGGCATATAGCACAGTTCTGTATCTGCCTCAGAACTGGCGTCCAATCCAACAGGAAACTGACTTACATTATACCCTATGTAAAATCAGTGTCGTTGTTTAGATGACACTGATTTTACTTGAGTATTTTCGGCGCTTACTGTCAGCACCTACAAAGGATTCTTTGAGGCGCTTTCCACACTAACAGCACTAAAGGATAAGAGACAGAAATCTTCCTTGGGCAGTCTGGGTTGTTTGCTCATCTGAACTCTGCGTTTGCAAGCACCGAATTTCCAATGATCAAACGACACTGTCAGTGCTGAAAAACCATCATGGGAACTCACCCTAAGTGTGCAGTGTGTCTATGTTCAATATATGTATATATACACACACTATTTCCGGGGTACCTTGTCTTATGTAGTCTCTGGGGTACAGTATGTAATGTAATAATCTCTGGGGTATGGTGTAATAAAATCTCTGTTGTACAATGTGTAATGTAATCTCTGGGGTACAGGGTGTAATGTAATAATCTCTAGGATACAGTGTGTAATGTAATTTCTGGGGTACGGTGTGTAATGTAATAATCTATGAGGTATGGTGTAATGTATTCTTTGGGTTATGGTGTAATGTAATATCTGGGGTATGGTGAATAATGCAGTAATATCTGGGGTACGGTGTGTAAACTAATCTCTGGGGTACAGTGGGTAATGTAGTAATCTCTGGGGTACAGTGAGTAATGCAACCTCTGGGGTATGGTGTGTAATGTCATCTCTGGGGTACAGTGAGTAATTTAACCTCTGGGGTATGGTATGTAATCTAATCTCTGGAGAACAGTGAGTAATGTAATCTCTGGGGTATGATGTGATGTAATCTCTGGAGAACAGTGAGTAATGTAATCTCTGGAGTACAGTGAGTAAAGTAATTCATTTCTAGGGTTCAGTGTGTAATATAATAAATTTTTCGGGTACAGTGAATTATATTATTTCTTGAGGACAATGTGCAATTTATTTCTAAGGTGCAGATAGTAATGTAATTTCTGTGGCTACCATGTGTAATATAATTCTTTTCTGAGGTGCAGTGAGTGATGTCATTTCTGGTGTATGGAATGCAATAAAATACATTTTGGGGTACACTATGTGACATAAGTGATTCCTAGGGGTGCAGTGTGATTTTCCTCATTCTTTTGTGTGTACAACAAATTTATTGGAGTAATGATGGGGGAATGGAGGGGTTACTGTATGCAAAATTTGCTGCATTGTGCAACATTTTTTATTTCCATCTAGAGGGGTAATATTGTTGGGGGCTGGTTCTGCTTCATTGCCAGGGCTGCTTTTTAGTCCCAGTCCGGCTCTAAACTTCAGTAAATAGAGAGCCCCTAATAACCTTTCGGATTGCACCAAAAGTGTTTGCCATAAGGACTCCGCCTGTACCTACTGGGGGAGCTCACAGCACTCCCTCAGACCTCCTAGCTGGGTTAGAGGGGACAACTTCAAGGCAGGGAGAGGAGGGGAGAGAAGGGAAGGGTGGGAAAGTCAAAGGGAAGGCGAGTGAAGGAGGGAGGAAGATGTAGGAAGATAGGGGATGAGAGGGAGTTTTGGTCCCCCCCACTTTTTGAACCAAAGTTACACTCCTGCATAGACCAGACCACACAGTGATAGCTATTTTATGTAAATATTGCTTAACCTGTTTCTGACAGCCGGTCATAATAATATGGCTCTGTGTTCCAGGAGTCATAACTTTTTTATTTTTTCCATCCACATAAACATATGAGGGCTTTTTTGTGGGACAAGATGAATTTTCTAATGGTGTTATTGACCATACAATAGGATATTCTGGGGAACCACAAAAAAAAAAAATTAAGTGGGACAAAATGTGAAAACATTTACTTGTGCCATATTCACACAGCATATTTTTGGCATGTATTTTGCCGTGTATTTGCGCTTCAATGCCTCCGAAATGCACCCTGCAATAATGGTAATTCATAACACAGATTACGTCTGTGTCTCCCGGCATATAAAAAGATTGTATTGTACGCCCGGGAAGAGAAATTGAAAGGTCACTTCTTGGCGATGCTTACACGTCGCTGATAATGAAAAGGAATGGGCCTCTCCGCACTTTAGAAAAAAAATACAAACAGTCTCTATTTCGTACATTTGGCTGCAGCACCATTTTCTGCGACCAATAACTTTTTTTGTTTTTACACCTATGGACCTGAGTGACAAGACATTTTTTTGTGTAGTTTTTCTTGATACCATTTTGGGAATTTTTTTCTTCTATGGTGTTCAGTGTACAGGATAAATTATGTTATATTTTAATAGATTGGACTTTTATGGATGCAGTGATACTAATTATGTGCACCTTTTTTCGTTTTTTAAATTGTAAAAAGGCAAAAGGTGGTAGGGATTTGAATTTATAGTTTTTGTTGTTGTTTTTTTTCCCTTAACTTTCACAATTGACCACTAGTGGGCTCAACCTCTTGTATACCCTTCTGCATTATTGAAACAATACAAAAGGGTGTTCAAAGATGGCAGGAACAGTGGCATAGCTATAGGGATGGCAAAAGTTGCACTCGCGACCAGGCCCCCTCTCTACACTGCTGCATCACTGAAGCAAACAGCTGCAGGCACAATGAGCCCTCTGTACTAGGGGCTTGCACCTTATTACAGCAGAGTTAACTAAGGTTGTAAATATAATAGTTTTTTATATATATACACTACCGCCACTTGTATTAGGTACACCGTGTCCACTGCTGTTAACACTTATTTCTATCAGCCAATCACATGGCTCATCCAGTGCATTTAGCATGTAGGACATGGTCAAGGACAAGATGCAGTTTAAACCGAATGTATGGGAACAAAAAGGATATTGGGCACTTAAACGTAGAAAGATTAGTGGGCAAAATGGTGAAATTTTGTGAATATTCACAAGCTTTTTGCTGTTTGGGTATTTCGCGCATCATCCATCTCTAGGTTACGCAATAATGGTAAATAAAAAACATTCCGTCTGCAGTCCCGGGTTTGAAATGCTTGTATGAGCCGGAGAGTCAAAAGGGAAAATTGGCATGCTGTCAGTCTGATATAAAGGCAAAAGTGATAAACCAACCGTTTACAACAAAGTACAAAATCATCTCTAATTCACAGTATCGGCGACCATTTTAGCAGACCTCTTTTTTTGTTTAAAGACCTACCGGTGCAGACATTTTTGAGTAGTTCTGGTACCATGCTGCAATTTGCCCATCTATCAAAATGTTGGACAGGAATAATGTAATAATTTTCATGATTGATTGGATTTGCTGCGATCATTCGATTGTATGGGCAAATTGGTTCACAACATAAAATGTCCATCCTTTCCTTTTATCAACGGTTTTCATTGTTGTGTATGAGGCAAGGTGTGGGAAATTTGTTTGCATTTTAGGTCCTTTTTTACCATTGACTTTCATTGAACCCCGTGGGCCTACCGAGTATTGTATACCTGCATTATGACTAAAGGGTTCAAAGATCCGAAAGTGATAGCCAAGGGATCAAAATGCACTCTGGGCAGGCCCTATACCATGTCAAAAACTGAATCATCACAGACTGTTCATGGCACATGAGCCAATGCTTCCAGCACCTTATTACATGCCATGAACGAAGGTGGTATAATTATATATTTTAAAAAGGGTCAATTACTAGCATGTGTATAAAATAATAGTATTTATGTATAATATACATACAGAATACAGATAAATTTGTATTGTGAACTCCAAAAAAAGCTAAATCCAAAAAACAAAGGCACAGTGGAATTGTTTTTCCTCTTCATTCCACAGAGATTTTTTTTTTTTTGAGGGGGAGAGCAAGAGTGGGCCGACATTTTGGCTGTATAACTTGAGTTTCTTTTTTTCTGCAGCCCATTTAATTAGAATTTTCTAATATTGGACAATCTCTTTAAGTATAAACAATTTTCCGTGGCATACTGTACCGCAGATCTCTGTCATGCTAAGTAGAGAACCTGTACTTAAAAAGTATGCAAAAACAATACAACATCAGCAACACTCTAAGGCACTAAAAAACAATCAAAGAGGACACAAGAATTTTTTGGAAAAGTACTTCTGCTACTATGAAACATATGAAAAAACTTGAGGTTCCTAGTGTACACTTCTGATCAAAACTGTAAAAGCCCACCCACGGCAGCAATGCGACCCCAATCTCAGGTGGGAACCCATGCCACATGCCCCCCCCCCCCCCACCAGCGTCCGCCCAGACCTCCACACCCCAGGGCCAGAAGGCTCCAACTGTATACCTAATCTGATTAAAAAGCCTGTGTAGGTGGGCGGAGTGCATAAACTAAGCTGGGGACTAGCCACCTCCCCAAATAGTCAAAAAACAAAATCTGGTCAGCACATCCGTTTAGAAAAATAAACGTATATGTGCACACTGTTGTGGCAGACAAAAGCTATGCAAAAACAATACAACATCAGCAGCACTCTAAGGCACTAAAAAACGATCAAAGAGGATATAAGAATTTTTGGGAAAAGAATTTCTGCTTGTCATGATTGCGCCTGGCAGACCGTCTACGTCTGACTGTGACTCACGGTCGCTGTGACCAAAGCTGCGGCTTCGGCCATGATACCTTTCCAGTGTGAACTCTGTCTTCTAGCTCTGTATGCATAACTGATTCCTGGCCAACGCCCGTAGCCAAGAATCTTCCAGCACTTGTTGGGTTAACCTGTTCCTTTTTTGATGGACATTTCTGTTCACCTATCACCTCAGTTCTACCTTCTCCTGTTCTCTATATAAGGACTCGGCTCCCTCTTTTCCTTGCCTGCTATACGGTTTCACCTTTGCCTATAGTTCGCCTGTTTGCTGCTTGGATTATTCATTTTTTTTTACCTTGGCTTGGACTCTTGTTTCTCCTCTGTTACCTGATTTTGTACTGTATTACCGTTCGTTGCCGACCTAGCCTGTCTGACTCTCCCTGCTTATTCTATGTTTGTCTGCATTTTGTGTCTCACTTTGCTCAAAGTAGTGCTCAGTCTTCTGGTGAGGGCCGACCTAGTAAGGAGACGGGTATCCCAAGAGGCAGGGACAGGGGTTGAGACCCACATCAGGGCCTCACTCCGTCTGTGTCTTCTCATGCGCCCCGGACTGTTCCTAACACTGCTACTATGAAAAATATGAAAAAATTGAGGTTCTTAGTGTACACTTTTGATCAAAACTGTAAAAGCACACCCACCGCGGCAAGGCGACTCCAATCTCAGACGGGAACCCAAGCCACATAACACCCTCCCCTCCCCCGCCATCCGCCCAGACCTCTACACCCCAGGGTCAGAAGGCTCTCGTTAAAAAGTAGTGTTCCACAGCCATGGTCTATTTTAGTGGTCTATGAAGTTTTGCACCCAGGCCCAAGTGTCTTAAGCTACGCCGCTGGGCAGGAAGTAAATAGAACCTTAATCATAGTGGGTGTGCCAAGAAAAGTGGGGAATGGAGTGCAGCACAATTTCTCTATTCATTTAGTCGCTTCAATTGCCACAGCATCTAAATGGTTAGACAACAGGGATCGTAGCCGGCTAGATTCCTTTCTGTTAGTGGCGGGGGACAGTTGCAATTAACAGCCGGTACCAGCCTTTAATTTAGTGGACTTATTGAGTAAGCCTGCCACATTGGACCTTACTAGCATCATGACATTCTTATTTGTTGGTAAAACAAAACATGTTCATAGGGAAACTGCAAGAGAGTTGAGGGCATGAGCGGCACATCAACTCTTATACATAATGATGAGTCTTTTAGTACATGCAGTGCAGAGCCATAACTTAGATGTGTATTTCAGAGTGTAAATAGACGATAAAGGACTATACCTCCCAGTATGGTTGCTTTGCTGGTATAGCCCATGGGCCCTCCAACTTCCCCGGAGTGGCTGCAATTTATAATTTATGCTCTACAGTAAAGGGTTGCTGCATATTGACTGCAGCGTTTTTATTTGTAAATCCACAATGACAAATCTGTATCAAATTGGACGTATTTTGATGTGGATTTCAGTGCGGCTCAGTCTGAAATATGCTGCAGATTCTCCACGCAAAAATCTGGTGCGAAAATTCACAGCTTATCTGCACCATGGGCACTTACCCTAATACAAATGTAATTTATGGTTCTGTATGCTGCTCATGTGGGACTAAAAAACATCGTTACTCACCTGGCTTGAAGTAGTAGTTCTAGAAGAAATGACAACTGCTTGGATGTGGGGTGCAACCTGATTTTTAGGGTGCTCTCCAGTACAGACATTCCCTGGCTATATTGCAGTATTGGCTTTAGCTTTCTACTTGTATGCTAACTCTTAGAGGGAATCTTCCCAACTTTTGGGCCTATGAACTTTAGGGGGTGCAGATTTAATTGCTTCTTCTGCGTCTCATCTGTATTTAATAATTTTTCTGAAGTTTGATGACCCTATTTGTTACTATGTAGCTATAGTATGGTAATGTTATCAAGTCACACTTGGTGATATTAACTAGTCACGGTATGGTGATGTCATCTTGTCACAGTATAGTGGTGTTTGGATGTGCAGACCAACTTTTGTCTTTTTAGCGTAGTGGTGTTATAAAGTCGTGTTAGGCCATGTCTACACAGCTCAGGTTTTTTTATTGGGTTTTGGGCAGATTCTGTATTTTGAACCCACCAAAAATCTGACTGTAACCAGCTCTGTGCAGATCTCAATAGAAAATCCATTTTGTAGTCTGCACAGCATGGGTTTTCTATTGAAGTCGCTGGCCGTCAGATTGCCGTACAGCCCAAGCACTTGGCCGGTGGGATATCTGAAAACCGACCACGATTTTTAGCACAAACCTGCACCAAAAACTGCCGTTAAAATGTTAAAATGCTGTCGGATTTTAAATGGCATTTTAACATATGCTTTTTAGACTTGGTGGTTACAGTGGGTACAGAAAGTATTCAGACCCCTTTAAATTTCTCACTCTTTGTTTCATTGCAGCCATTTGGTAAGATTCAAAAAGTTTATTTTTTTGTGCTGATTAATGTACACTCTGGATCTCAAAAAAACAGAAATGTAGATATTTTTGCAAATTTATTAAACAAGAAAAACTGAAATATCACATGGTCTTAAGTATTCAGACCCTTTGTTCAATATTGAGTAGAAGCTCCCTTTTGAGCTAGTACAGCCATGAGTCTTTTTGGGAATGATGCAACAAGTTTTTCACCCCTGGATTTGGGGGCCTCTGCCATTCTTCCTTGCAGATCCTCTCCAGTTCCCTCAGGTTGGATGGTGAACGTTGGTGGGCAGCCATTTTCAAGCCTCTCCAGAGATGCTCAATTGGGTTTAGGTCAGGGCTCTGGCTGGGCCAGTTAAGAATGGTCACAGAGTTGTTCTGAAGCCACTGCTTTGTTATGTTAGTTGTGTGCTTAGGGTCATTGTCTTGTTGGAAGACGAACCTTCGGCCCAGTCTGAGGTCCAAAGCCCTCTGGAAGAGGTTTTCATCCAGGATATCGCTGTACTTGGCCGCATTCATCTTTCCTTCAATTGGAACCAGTTGTCCTGTCCCTGCAGATGAAAAACACCACCTTAGCATGATGCTGCCACCACCATGTTTCACTGTTGGGATTGTATTGGGCAGGTGATGAGCAGTGCCTGGTTTTCAGGACACATATCACTTACAATTAACACCAAAAAGTTCAATCTTCATCTCATCAGAGCATCTTATTTCTCATAGTTTGTGAGTCTTTCACGTTTTTTTTTTTTGCAAACTGTATGCAGGTTTTCATATGTCTTGCACTGAGGAGATGCTTCCGTCGGCACACTCTGCCATTAAGCCCCGACTGGTGGAGGGCTGCAGTGATAGCTGACTTTGTGGAACTTTCTCCCATCTCCTTACAGCATCTCTGGAGCTCAGCCACAGTGATATTGGGGTTCTTCTTTACCTCTCTCACCAAGGCTCTTCTCCCACGATTGCTTAGTTTGGCTTGACGGCCAGGTCAAGGAAGGGTTGTGTTCGTCCCAAACTTCTTACATTTTAGGATTCTGGAGGCCACTGTGCTCTTGGAGTATGTTCACATGGCTTATTGCAACGCGTATAGTACGTGCCACAATACGCCGTGTGTTTTGGAACCATGCGCTAATCAGCACGTAACTCCAAAGCATGGGGGGACCGGCTGGGAGCTAGCCCCATTGCCATCCATTGTCAGCGGCGTGTAATCGCCGCTAACAATTGACATTTCAATTCTCCCCCTGCGCGAACCTTGAGTGCTGAAGAAATTCTTTTGTAACTTTGATCAAATCTATGCATGTCACAATTCTGTCTCTGAGCTCCTTGAGCAGTTCCTTAGACCTCATAATTCTCATGTGCTCTGACATGCACTGTGAATTGTGAGGTCTTATATAGACAGGTGTGTGCCTTTCCTAATCAAGTTCAATCAGTTTAATGAAACACAGCTGGACTCTAATGAAGGAGAAGAACCATCTCAAGGAGAAGGAAATGGACAGCATGTGAGTTAAATATGAGTGTCACAGCAAAGGGTCTGAAAACTTATGACCCTGTGATATTTCAGTTTTTCTTGTTTAAAAATATCTACATTTCTGTTTTTTTTTTTTCCTTTCAAGATGTGGTGCAGAGTATACATTAATCAGCAAAAAATTTACTTTTTTGATCTTACCAAATTACTACAATTAAACAAAGAGTGAAAAATTTAAAGGGGTCTAAATACTTTTCATACCCACTGTATATTTAGCCACTATATTATTTCAGTGTACAGCAAATCTATGTTCAAAAATTCTGAATTCTGGTACCGTACATGTGAACTGTATTTCCCAATAGAGCATGAATTTTGGTGAACATGGTTTAGGGCATTGGACCCCAGGACTTGAATGCGTAAGACAGCAATGCCAAGTGTAAATGTCACCACAAGCAGCACTTAAATTCATCCATGATTAGTGTTGAGCGATTATTATCGACAAAGTTGAAATCGGCACAGTTTTATGGTGATCGGATTTTTTAGATCATGCGATAATGTAGGTTAAAATCTGTGTATCATCTATTAAGATCACGCCATTTTCGGCGCTTCCTGTGATTTTGGCGGCCAGCAAATCAGATTACAGAATAGAGCAGGGTGAGATGTGTGTGCGACGTCATGACTGGGATGTGTATGGTTGCGATTGGCTGGAAAAATCACATGACCTCGTTTTACATAGAACACGTTTCCTGTTCAGGCTCAGTGTCTCTCACGTCTCAGAGCAAAAGGACGTGCGCTCTGCTTGTGTCCCAAAAAGCTCAGTGAAATTATTATATTTCTTCACAGAGAACCTCTACTATTAGCTGTGATCCTTACAATTTAGTTAGATTAGAGATTGGAAGATTTATATAGTTAGGTAGAGAATTTTAAAGGAGCATTACCGCTGTAAAGTCACGGGGGAGCGGGGAGGGGCCCCGCGGGCGAACACAGACAAGCTCTTTAAAGAACACTGGATAAAGTTCACCAAGACTTAGTGATTGACATTGCAATAGCTTTATTATTAACAGTTTTCTATTGAAATATTTCCTGGATATTGGGCAGCCTGAACTTATAGGATACACATCTTTTCTATAACTGCAGGTCTCTTTGTTAGGTGCAAAACTTCACTTTTATTATCAGTATACTTTCAGATAAGTGTTTATTTTCAATTTTGCCCCTTCCACCTTTGTTGATATATCCACCTTGTACTTAAGTTAAATCCAGCAAGTCAGCACAGGTTGATAGGGGCCAAAAATACCTTGTAATATCCGAATAAATTTCAGATACGTGTTTTTTGACTTTGGCGCACTACAGCTTTGTTCATTGAGGCACCTTGCATTAAATGTGAAATACTGCAATTTTGTGGTCACCACAGGGAAATTGATAGGTGCCAAAAAAAACCTTTTAATATCCGAATACATTTCAGATACTGTTTTTTTACTTGGCGCCCGGCCAGCTTTGTTGATAGATCTACTTTGCAGTTTAAATTTAAATACAGCAATTTTGTAGTCACCACAGGTGAATTGTTTGGTGCCAAAAATAACTTTTTATCCGAATACATTACAGATACGTGTTTTTTGCACTTTTGCCCAGTCCAGATTTGTTGATAGAGCCAACTTGCAGTTAAATTTGAATCCAGCAATTATGTAGTTACCATGGTGCATTGATAGGGGCCAAAAAATACCTTTTATTATCCGAATACATTACAGATACGGGTTTTTGACTTTGGGCACTACACTTTGTTCATTGAGGCACCTTGCCTTAAATGTGAATGCAGCAATTTTGTAGTCACCACAGGGGAATTGAAAGGTGCCAAAAATACCTTTTATTATCCGAATACATTTCAGATACGGTTTTTTCACTTTGCGCAGGCCAGCTTTGTTGATAGATCTACTTTGGGAGTTAAATTTGAATCCAGCAATTTGTAGTCACCACAGGTGAAATGATAAGTGCCAAAAATACCGTTTTATTATCCGAATACATTACAGATACGTGTTTTTGCACTTTTGGCCAGTCCAGATTTGTTGATAGAGCCACCTTGCAGTTAAATTTGAATCCAGAAATTGTTTATTTACCACTGGTGAATTGATAGGTGCCAAAAAATACCTTTTATTATCCGAATACATTACAGATACGTGTTTTTTGACTTTGGCGCACTACAACTTTGTTCATTGAGGGACTTTGCACTTTAAATGTAATACTGCAATTTTTTTAGTCCCACGGGTGAATTGTTTAGGTCCCCAAAAAAATCCCTTTTTATTTCCGAATACTTTTCAGATCCCTTTTTTTTTTCACTTTGGCGCGGGCCATTTTTTGTTGATAATTTTACTTTGCATTTAAAATTTTTGAAAAACTTCAATTTTGAAGTCACCTAGGTGAATTGATAGGTGCCAAAAATACCTTTTATTTTTCAAAATACATTACAGAAAGTTTTTTTTGCTCTTTTGCCCATTTCCAGTTTTTTTTAAATAGAGCCCCCCCTTGCATTTAAAATTTTGAATCCACAATTGTGTGTTACCACAGGTAAAATTGATGGGTGCCAAAAAATCCCTTTTTAAATTATCCGTATACTTTACAGCTTCGTGTTTTTTGACTTTTTTACACTACAGCTTTTTTCATTGGGCCCCTTTGCACTTAAATGTGAAACGGGAAAATTTTTTAGTCCCCACGGGGTGAATTGAAAGGTGAAAAAAAACCCTTTTTATTATCCGAATCATTTCAGATACTTTGGTTTTTTCATTTTGGCGTAGGCCAACTTTGTTGATAATCAAACTTTGCCAGTTATTTTTGGGGAATCCGGGCAATTTTTTTTTTAAATTTGGGGGGGATTTGAGAATAGCTGTGATTTGCCGTTTTTTTTAAATAAGAACTTTAAAAAATCTTCCATACCTTCTCAAATTTAAAAATTTTGAAAAGGAGTGAAATTCAGGTGGTAAGCGAGAAAAGGGGGGGGTAGGACATGGGGGAAAGGGGTATAGGAAAAAGGTGCCCCTTCCAGTGCGGGGCGACAACATCATCCCGGGCGGTCATAAATTTCCCGGGCCCCTAAAGGCCTGTCATCGCTGGGTCAGGCCCTGGAATCTCAGTAACGAACAGCGTGGGCCAATCTGTCCTTCAGGGGTTAAAGGGCAACCTGCATCCGGCGTCTTACCTCCTGGGCCCTCCCAGTAACCCCCAAAAAAATGTCGTAAATCAGCACCAGCATCCGCCCAAAACATAAAGGACCCCAAATGTCAACCCCGTGTCCCCAACCACTGGGGGAAAACCCATTTTCTGAAGACCTCTTTGATGAAAAAATTCCGGTTGGGGTCAGAAGGCATTTTTGAAAGATAAAAGGGGCCCCAAAGAGGATGTTTTTTCTCTGCTCGGGACCCCCTTTAAATGATGCCACCCAAGGAGGAGAAGGAAGCCGGTCAATCGTAAAAAAATCCCCGGGCGGTCGGCAACGCCTTGCAAATCCCTCTTCTTGTAGCCCGCACCCGGAACAGAATGTCAGGACGACGGGAATCACCTGTGTTTTTATGATGATGGGTGACACATTGCGGATCCAACGTGGGCTTCTCAGCAGAAATTTTCTTTCGAGCCTTCATCACTGGAAAAGGAGGAAGAGAGGGGGAAATGTCCCGTACGGGTTCCGCTTCAAAAAGGGGGGGGCGGTGCAGAAGTCCCCCGATATGATTCGCCAGCCCCCGGGCAGCGCAAACCCCCCCTCCTCGCTTATCGCCGTCAAAAAGGTCCAGGACCTCTCAAGCCTGGGGCCCTTTTTTGAGCAAAACCTCTATTCACCCAGCAATGCAAATGCCGCCTTTGCCGTAAACCCCATAATAGAGGCAAAAACCCTTTGGGGGGGTTAACCACCCAAACCCAAAATGTCTAGTCACATGCAGCGAAAGCATGAGTTTGAAATGGAGCCCCAAACTTGGGCCAAAAAAAGGGCCCGACCGACGCTGGGGCCCCCAACCACTTCACAAACCCCCTGTCTCCCCCTCCTCCTCCTCCCCACCACCAAGCGTTCCTCACTGCCCCCTGGGCTCTCCGAGGGCATGATCAGGGGTCACCTCCCCCTTTAAACCCCCACCGCGCCCCAGTTCCCCCCCGCAACCCCCAGATCCCCTTTTCCCATCCCTTTCCTTCCGCCGTTTTACGACCGCACGCCGTACAGTGGGCCCGTCTAGCAAACCAGCCTTCTGTCTTTCCGGTTTGGGGCCCGAAAAAAACACTTTTAAACCCAAAACCCTCCCAAAAACAAAAGCCTGAATGTCCCGGGATTGCCAGGGTTTGGCCTTGGAAATGTTGCCTTTCCGTCTGGTGGACACAGAGGGGTTCCGCCACGTCATGGCCCTTGCCTGCCCCCAATACCAGATGCCGAGCAGGCATTTCTTTGCCAGAAAAGCCGTCCCTGCCTGGCCAGCCACGTTTCATCTAAAATTTCAAGTGCGTTGTCTGCATCTGTGCCCGGAAAAGTCCATCTGACCACGACACATGAACTAGTAAGCACGGCCAAGGCCGCTATATCTCTGTGACAGCTCACTGGGTGAGTTTGGTGGATGTCTGGGGGTGACGGTGGCTCTCAGGCTCGGTGCAGCTCTTCAAAACGCAGGGATGGTGCAGGGTTCTTTCCCCCAAGGTCCTCTGGTGGCATCACGTGCCCAGAGAAACCAGGCCGTGTTGAAATTAATCTGTCTTGGAGACCATCCACACACAGGTCAGGAGATGTGGACGGCTCTCCGCAACGAGACCGAGCGCTGGCTGGGTGCCAAGAACCTTGTGCCAGGCAAGGTGGTGTGCGATAACGGGCGAAATCTGCTGCCGCCCTTAAAAATCGTTAGGCTGAGCACATCCCTTCCCTAGCACATGTCATGACCTTGTCGTCCAGAAATTTTATAAAAGCTCCCCGGGGGTCTGGACTGCCTGCTGAGGAAGGCTCGAAGTCTAAGTTCGCACTTCCACCGTTCGCACCCTGCTTTGTCCCGCCTGGCTGCGTTGCAGCGTCAACTCGGCCTCCCCGTCAACCGTCTCATTGTTGACGTGGCAACATGCTGGAATTCCACCCTCCACATGCTACAGCGATTGTGGCAGCAGCGCAATGCCATTACGCAGTACAAAGGGACACATGGCCTGACAAGCAGCGGTGCGGACCTCGGGGTGTTGAGCCACCGAGAGTGGAGGCAGGTGAAAGAGCTCTGCACCATCCTTCCCAGTTTTGAAGAAGCCACCAAATGGTCAGTGTGGACAATGCCCTTGTCAGCATGAGCATTGTGGTGATCTTAGTTCTGGAACGATCGTTAGACACTCTGAAACAACAGGTCCCGCCAGCGACGGAGGAGGAGACGGACACAGATGCGGACACGGAGCCTTTCTCTCCGTCAAATCCCAAAAGGGCCCCGACAGTTTCACAATTTCATCGGTCTTCATTAGGCAGTGGTTCGGGGTCCAGAGCTAGTGCAAGGTGGCGCATCAGCTCTCAGTGTGCATCATCTCAGGCAAGTCAGGGCTTTGTTGAAGCTGTGCCGGAGGCAGCGGAGGAGGAGGTATTCCTAGACACCGATGTTACCGACGTCCCTGCCTTGGAAAGAGGTTGGCGCGAATTTTAGGCGGAGGAGGAAGATAAGGAAGATCAGTTTGCTAGTGCCCCTCGACCCAGAGGCTTGGGAAATCAAGGCTCCATCTCTCACATGAGTGCTTGGATGCTCCATTTCCTCCAACATGATCCTCGCATTAAGGCCATCAAAATGAACAACAGTTTCTGGGTGGCCACCCTCCTGGATCCCCGATACAAAATAAAACTCAGCACTTTCCTTCCACCCACCCAAATTGAGAGTAAAATGCAGGAAATGGAGACCTTGCTGATTGATCAACTGGAGACATCTGTTGCGTCTGCTTCACGTTCTTCAAATGTCACAGTGGAACAACGCCAGCAACAACGTGACAGCAGTAGTGTGCCAAGTAGCTGTAGCGGCAGCAGGCAAGGTGGCAGAAGCCTAATGGGTGACCTCTGGCAATCTTTATTTACCACCTCACCAACGCATGCAATGCAGGGCACACATACAACACCCAGAGACCAGCTTAAGATCATGGTGCACGACTTATGCGTCTCAACACCAATTTTTTGTATGTGTTCCGGCCCCAATAGACTTCTGGGTATCCAAAATTGGACGAATGGCCCGAGCTGGCTCGCCACGCCATAGAGGTGTTCTCCTGCCCAGCAGCCAGCGTCATATCTGAGCAGACCTTCAGCACAGCCGGTGGAGTCATTACAGACAAACGCCTCCGGCTTTCCACAGATAATGTGGATCGTTTGACTTTCATCAAGATGAATCAGGCATCGATCTCTGATGATGTTGTGGCCCCAATTGCCGAGGTCACCCATTAGTTGCTGGTCACCCCACATTCCTCTACAACCAGAAATGGTCCTCTTGAAAAACTTATTTTTAAAATGATAATTTCTTACTGCAATTTTTATTCTCAGCTCCCAGCAGTTCATTTTGCTGGTTTTGCTGTGAGGGGGACTGTAAAAGACACCAAGATTTCATGACAAAACCATATTCCATTTACCACTTCATCTTTAGAATTTTTTACATTGTCAATGGTTTTGGGGTCATGTTGCCTCACAATTTTTAACAGTGGCTGAGAAGTCATATTTATAATTTTTTGGAGTCATGTTGCTGTGAGATACAGCAATAATTATGGTCCTTTGGAACAGAAATGTGGCTTTTTAAGTGGCATTTTTTCCCCCACAATTTTTAACAGTGGCTGAGAAGTCATATTTATAATTTTTTGGGTCATGCTGCTTTGAAATGCAGCAATTACTACAGGTCCATTCTAAAAAATGTTGTTTCTAATAGACATTTGTTCTTCCCCAATTGTCAAGAGTGGCTCAAGGGGGATGGTGCTGTCAGAAACAGGAATAGGGAGGAAAACCCGTTTCTGGACACATATTGCAAAGTGACCTTGTTTTTGCAAGATCTTTAACATAGCTATCAATCCCTTATTGAGACAACCCAATTTAATATAATTTAAAAAAAGAGAAACAAAGACATGGTGGGATTCCATCCTATTTTAAAAAAGTTTTTTTCTAGAAATAAACTACTAAAAAACTTGCATGTAAAAATAGCTTTTTAAAAAATTCCTCTGAATTGTACAAGGGAGGTACAGGAAAACTTGACCAGATGTAGGTTATTCAGAGGCATGGAGTATGGAGCACGGACAGAGAACAAAGTACAGAGACCATTTCCTCCAGCACGTTGAGTAAAATGCCAAGAAAAAGGGCACCTGGGTGTAACAGGAGCGTTAACCACCAGTTTTTCCAAGTGAAGCTCAATTGGTCTGCACTCATACGGAGGGGCAAGCACTACCCATGTCTTGACTGTGTACTGAGGAAGGCTGGAGTTCTCACACTTCCACTTCCACACTCTGCTTCAGCATGACGTTTTTTGTTGCTGCTTTATCAGGGCATTTTAACCTGCGTGTTAATAGATGACGGAGTCCAGCCTGGGCTCTCACCGCACCAACTGTAACTTCGGCCCTGGGTCATGCTGTGGCACAGGAGAGGTATAGTCAATGTCCAGTGAAACTAATATGGTGGTTGAAAGACTCCTTTTTCCGGCATTTTTTAAATCTGGGGGTCATGCAGGTTTGGGGCTCATGCTGTAGCCCTGGACAGGTATAGTTAATGTCCAGTTCAACTAAAATGGGGGTTGAAAGACTACTTTTTCCGGACTTTTTAATTTTGTGGGTCAGTCAGGTTTAAGGGTCATGCTGCGGTCCAGGACAGGGTTTGTCAATGTCCAGTTCAACTAAAATGGTGGTAGAAAGACTCCTTTTTCCTGTACTTTTTAATCTGGGGGTCAGACAGGTTTAATGGTCATACTGTGGCCCAGGACAGGGACAGTATATGTCCAGTTCAACTAAAATGGTGGTTGAAAGACTCCTTTTTTCGGCACTTTTTAATCTGTGGGTCAGACAGGTTTAAGGGTCATGCTGCGGTCCAGGACAGGTATAGTCCATGTCCAGTTCAACTAAAATGGTGGTTGAAAGACTCCTTTTTCCGGCACTTTTTAATCTATGGGTCAGACAGGTTTAAGGGTCATGCTGCGGTCCAGGACAGGGTTTGTCAATGTCCAGTTCAAGTAAAATGATGGTTCAAATATTACTGCCTTCTGGCACTTTTTAATTTGTGGGTGATGCAGGTTTAAGGGTCATGCTGTGGTACAAGACAGGGATAGTGAATGGTGTGTGACTTTTTTTCTGTGGCTTTTATAGCCTAAGTGTTGGGCCTAAGATGTAGCAGGTATCCATTTGACTGTTGTGGCTGTTAATTCCAGCTTCTCCAGCCCTGTTAGGGTGTAAGAATGAAGGTGTTGTTGGTCTCCAATAGACTTTAATGGTCATCGGAGATGATCGACTATCGACTATCGAAAAACCTTTTTGATGGTGGCCGACTATCGACTATCGCCCGATGTCGATAGCCAACGTAATCGCTCAACACTATCCATGATGTCAATGTTGACACTGATTTTTACAGCATTATAATTAATGATAAATGATAGTTTTATTATTGATCTCTCCTAAACACTGACCAATAATCATTGCAATTGCTCAAAATCGAGGCAAATTGGTGCATTCACATGGGCTTTTAATAGGGGCGTATTTAGGTTTAGTGCCTAGAGCAGCATGAGCTGTAAATATGGCCCTGCTTGGGATCCAATACAGTTAAAGACTGCAAGTGTATGCATCGGACACAGGGCCCACTGGAGGACACTGGAAGGCATGTTTTATTAAGTGCAATAAAGTGGATTAATTGAGAGTTTCTAATGTCAAAAAGAATCTCCAAGATCAGATCTTTTCAAGTACAGTTATCTAGTTTTAAAACGTAAAAGGATTGATTTAACAATAACATAATGTACTAAAACATTGGTAAAAGTACATTACTCTTCAACCCATTAGAATCATATTGTAGTGCATTGTACACACAATTAAACAACTATGTATGTAAGTAAAAGGAAAAGTAAATAACATTTCCAAACATAATAAAAAATGCTTATAATTTTAAAAAAGCATTTTCCCAATTGTCAAATAAAAATAAACAATAAATAATAAACATTGTTACATTTGTAAAAGACTGATACATTATAAGTAGGCAGGAGGAGAAGAATTTGAAAGGAAGATATTTTGCTCAGTGTTTTCTGTGATCTTCAATTGAAAAATAATTGTTTTCTACCACTTTTTTGGCCAGCAGACTTCTGATAACAGTTGAAATTGTCCCTGTGTTTTCAGTTCTATTGCAATCACTGCGGTGGAGGCGGCAGCAGGAGAGGCATTTGAAAAGAAGATATTATGCAGCTCAGTGTTTTCTGTGATCTTCAATTGTAAAAGCATTGTTTTCCACCAATTTTTTGGCCAGCAGACCTCTGATAGCAGTTGAAATTGTCCCTGTGTTTTCAGTTCTATTGCAATCACTGCATGTCAGTGTTCCCAAAACCGGCTTAACTTATCCCTACAACTTTTAAATAGTTTTACTGAAGTCCGTGCGTCTGTTTGGCGTAAAGAGCTCAGTTGTACGCATATTGTGTTAAACATATTTCCTAGTAAATTACGCCTGTAGTCAGTAGTGCGAAGGCTGCCATATTAATCCATATAATATTTAAATACTCTTATTGCAGTCCGTGCGTCTCAGTTTGGCGCAAAGAGTTCAGTTGTACACATATTGTGTTATACATATTTGATAGTAAATTACGCCTGTAGTCAGTGGTGCGAAGGCCGCCATATTAATCCATATAACTTTTTAATACTTCTATTTCACTCAGTGCGTCTCAGTTTGGCGCTAATCGTGCATTTGTACGATAGTTTGTTGAAAACCATCAATTGCTAGTCCTACTGGGCAGTAAATCTCAGGGACTGAAGGAAAAACACTGTTGATTTTGTGTTACGGTTCTTCCACCAGACCGCATTTCACAGATATTTGATAGAAACAATTCTGTTTCTAATCCTAGTTGGCTGTTTGAAATTAGTGTTATTTAAAAATTGCTGTGATTTTCCATCTTTGCAGTACAGTTTCTAAATAAGAGACTGTTAAAAACTCTTCCATACCTTTTTAATTTTTATCTTTCTGAACATGGTGTGAACTGCAGGTGGTAAGCGAGCAAAGAGGGGTGTAAGACTTGGAGCTAGAGGTAAGAGAGAAGGTGCTCATTCCAGTGCTGGCGACAACACGAAAGCCAGCGTATCGTCAGTTGCAGGGCGATCAGGCCTGTCATCGATGGGTCGGTGCTCTGTGAATCTCAGTAACGCACAGCGTCGCCAATCTGTTCTTCAGTGGTTAATGCAACCTGCATCCAGCAGGGATAGTCAATGTCCTGTTCAACTAAAATGGTGGTTGACAGATTCCTTTTTCCGGCACTTTTTAATCCGTGGTTCATGCAGATTTAAGGGTCATGATGCGGTCCAGAACAAGCATAGTCAATGTCCAGTTCAACTAAAATGGTGGTTGAAAGACTCCTTTTTCCAGCACTTTTTAATCTGTGGGTCAGACAGGTTTAAGGGTCATACTGCGGTCCAGGACAGGTATAGTCAATGTCCAGTTCAACTAAAATGGTGGTTGAAAGACTCCTTTTTCCAGCACTTTTTAATCTGTGGGTCAGACAGGTTTAAGGGTCATACTGCGGTCCAGGACAGGTATAGTCAATGTCCAGTTAAACTAAAATGGTGGTTCAAAGACTCATTTTTCTGGCACTTTTTAATCTGTGTGTCAGACCGGTTTAAGGGTCATGCTGCAGTCCAGGACAGGTATAGTCAAGGTCCAGTTCAACTAAAATGGTGGTTCAAAGATTCCTTTTTCAGGCACTTTTTAATATGTGAGTCATGTAGATTTAAGGGTCATGCTGCTGTCCAGGACAGGCATAGTCAATATCCAGTTCAACTAAAATGGTGGTTGAAAGACTCCTTTGACCGGCACCTTTTAATCTGTGGGTCAGACAGGTTTAAGAGTCATGCTGCGTTCCAGGACAGGTATAGTCAATGTCCAGTTCAACTAAAATGATGGTTCAAATAATACTGCCTTCTGGCACTTCTTAATTTGTCTGTCATGCAGGTTTAAGGGTCATGCTGCGGTACAGGACAGGGATAGTGAATAGTCTGTCAGTTATTTTCTGTGACTTTTGTTGCCTAATTGTCTTGCCTTAGATGTAGCACGTATCCAGTTTACTGTTGTAGATGCTAATTCCAGCTTCTCCACCCCTGTTTTGGTGTAAGAATGAAGGTGTTGTTCCTTCATAGACTTTAATGGTCATTGGCGATAATCTGTTATCGACTATCGGCTATCGCGATGATAATTGACGATATCAACTATCGACTCGATAACGATAGTTGACACAATCGCTCATCACTATTCAGTACACTACATGGTACATTAAATGGTAGAATCAGTTAATCATAATAACACAATATTTGGCAGGATTATCCCACAGATAGGAAATTAGGCAAATATCATGTTAAGAGTAATTTAAAGTGTCATAATAAAGCCACAATAAAAGCCTGTTTTAAAATGGATAAATATGATAGTACTGTATTTTCTGGTGACCGAATTTTTAGCTTTAATTTTAAAAAATGATACATTTTCAATTTAGAACTTAATAATTTCTAAAATCTTACAATGGTGGCTTTAGGTGCAGCAAATTGTGAAATTAGTATTTTGTAAACTTTTATAGAAAATATTAACAGCAGGATAGCCTCTAGGAAGTTGGGAACAGTTAATGATGAAATCTAGAAAAATAAGAAACTTCTTGTACTGATAATCCTGGGGTACAGTGGCTAAATTCATGTATTGTTGTATTCCTGCCAAATATAGATTGTAGTGTCAAAAGAGGCAACTGATCTTAAAGACCAGAAAACCTTTTTCACAGAAGGTTTGGGAGATTAAAGTTTAATTCATTATAAGTTTACACATGTTTTAGGGGAAATATAACTTATTAAGAAGCATAATTAGTTTTTTTTTTTTTGTTTTGTTTTGTTTTTACGTTGACATAGCTATAGGACTTTGTCATTGTTAGGCAAATTTGCCCTACTATTTAATTTAATTTACTATATAATGTATTAGAAAATAATATCTTTGTGATATGAAATTGAAAAAGAAATGCAAAGCAGAGCAGGCACAAATATGTTGTATTTCAGGACAGAGGCTGCTGTGTGAATCAAGTCTTCTAGCGAGCTCCATACACAGAAAAATAAAAATGTATGGCTCTCAGATTATGGTGATGCAAAAACGTGTTTTCTTTTTTATAGAAAAGTGTTTTAATGTTGCAAAAGCAGTAAAACAGAAAAAATATAACAGTTGGTTATCACTGTAATCGTATCAATGTGCAGAGTAAAGTTAACCTGTTATTTGTACCACACTGAACGCTGTAGAAAATAAAATTAAACGGGATTGCTGTATTTTGCTCATCCCATCTCCCAAAATCGTTGATAAATAGTGATCAATGTGTCATATTAACCCCAAAATGATACCAAATGACAACACCAATTAATCCCGCAAAATAAGACCTTACATAGCTCATTATATCAAAAACTATAAAAAGTTATGGTTCTCAGAATATGACAATATAAAAACACATTTCTTTACAAGTGCATTTCTATTGTGTAAAAGTATAAGAAATTTGTATTATTGTTAGTGATGAGTGATTCGGCCAATAATCTGCTTCGAGTCGATTCCAGATTTTGAGGAATCAGCTCACGTGTTTTCGATCCTCGATTGCACTTAATCTCCGTTTCCCGTTATAGTCTATGGGAGAGGAACACCAGCTTCATTTTTACACCCAAACAGGTGAGGTGAAGCTGGAATTACCATTCACAACAGTAAACTGGATACATGGTACATCTCAGTCAAGACAATTAGGCTACAAGAGTCACAGTAAAAAATTCACAGGCTAAAATAATTCATTACATTCAATGACTAACCGAAAACAGCCACAGCAGGTACAACAGTAGCAGCTGCTACGGGGCCACTTTAACACAAAACAAGACACCGGTATTGGGAATGGCACATGGTAACTGGAAGGAGACCCCTATCACTTTTTGCACCAGGGTCCAACAACTTGTCAAATATGTGGTGGCAGCAAGAACATCTGTAGTGGATGCTAGCAACACAGAAATAAAATTGTGTGCTATTTCACCGTGTTTGAGACAAGAAATATGAGTAATATAAATGCTGACGTGCACCTCACAACACAGGGACACCCGTAACTCAGACTGTGCCTTTTACACGCCGTTTGAACATACCCTTATTGTCAAAGCTAACGGGAATGTATTCACCTGGATGTCCAAAATATTTAAAAAGCAATAGTCTCTATCTAACAAATTTATATGAATAAAACAAAGAGGTAAAATCAATATGGATTTTAGTTATTTCCCGGCAAACACAAATAAATCAATAATTTAAACACAAAGCATAAAATTTTCACCTATTATAAAATATACAATAACCTTGGCTCATACATTGCTCTTTTTTGGCTGGTTACATACTACAGTAAACTACCATGCAAACATGTCCATTTCATGAAAAGAAAAAAAAACTTACATAGAGTGGGGGAAAAAAAGTATTTAGTAAGCCACCAATTGTGCAAGTTCACCCACTTAAAAAGATGAAAGAGGCCTGTAAATGACATCATAGGTAGACCTCAACTATGAGAGACAAAATGAGAAAACAAATCCAGAAAATCACATTGTCTGATTTGGAAAGAATTTATTTGCACATTTTGGTGGAAAATAAGCATTTGGTCAATAACAAAAGTTTATCTCGATACTTTGTTATATATCCTTTCTTGGCAATGACAGAGGTCAAACATTTTCTGTAAGTCTTCACAAGGTTGCCACACACTGTTGCTGGTATGTTGGCCCATTCCTCCATGCAGATCTCCTCTAGAGCAGTGATGTTTTGGGGCTGTTACTGGGCAAAACAGACTTTCAATTCCCTCCAAAGGCTTTCTTTGGGGTTGAGATCTGGAGACTGGCTAGGCAACTTCAGTACCGTGAAATGCTTCTTACAAAGCCACTCCTTCATTGCCCTAGCGATGTGCTTGGGATAATTGTCATGCTGAAAGACCCAGTCATGTTTCATCTTCAATGCCCTGCTGATGGAAGGAGGTTTGCACTCAAAATCTCATGATACATGGCCCCATTCATTCTTTCATGTACATGGACCAGTTATCTTTGCAAAGAAACAGTCACAAAAAATTATGTTACAACCCCCATGATTAACAGTAGGTATGGTGTTATTTGGATGCAACTCAGCATTCTCTCTCCTCCAAACACAATGAGTGGTGTTTGTACCAAACAGTTCTACTTTGGTTTCATCTAAACATATGACATTCACCCAATACTATTCTGGATCATCCAAATGCAATCTAGCAAGCTTCAGATGGGCCCAGACATGTACTGGCTTAAGCAGTGGGACACGTCTGGCACTGCAGGATCTGAGTCCCTGGCAGCATAGTGTGTTACTGATGGTAGCCTTTGTTACTTTGGCCCCAGCTCTCTGCAGGTCATTCACTAAGTCCCCCCATGAGGTCCTGGGATATTTGCTCACTGTTCTTATAATCATTGTGACCCCACAGAGTGAGATCTTGTGTGGAGCCCCAGATTGAAGGAGATTATCAGTGGTCTTGTAT
The DNA here is from genome assembly GCA_025379985.1 of Phyllomedusa bahiana. Lineage (NCBI taxonomy): Eukaryota > Metazoa > Chordata > Amphibia > Anura > Hylidae > Phyllomedusa > Phyllomedusa bahiana. The sequence goes on from JAODAL010041176.1 coordinate 29,424, forward strand.
GTCTTCCATTTTCTAATTATTGCTACCACTGTTGACTTCTTCACACCAAGCTGCTTTCCTATTGCAGATTAAGTCTTCCCAGCCTTGTGCAGGACTACAATTATGTTTCTGGTATTGTTCGACAGCTCTTTGGTTTTTACCATAGTGGAGTTTGAGGTTGTGGACAGGTGTCTTTTATACTGATAACAAGTTTAAACAGGTTCCATGAATACAGGTATTGAGTGGAGGACAGAGTTGCCTCTTAATGATGAAGTTACTGGTATGTGAGAGCCAGAAATCTTGCTTGTTTGTGGGTGACCAAATACTTATATTCCACTATAATTTGCAAATAAACTGTTTCTAATCAGACAATGTGATTTTCGGGATTTGATTTCTCATTTTGTCTCTCATAGTTGAGGTCTACCTATGATGTCAATTAGAGGCCTTTTAAGTGGGAGAACTTGCACAATTAGTGGCTAAGTACTTTTTTCCCCACTGTACATCTTAAAGGGGCTGTCTTACTACAAAGAATAGCTTTAAACATTTAGGGACCAGTTATAGTGCATTTTAATTAAATTGTGTATGGCCATATACTGAATCAAGGTAACTTTATAAGTTGTGTCCCTAACTCTAATTTCTCTCTGTGGAACCAAAACTACACTTTGTTTACACTGATTATAAGGACTTTAAATGGATGGGTGGGTGGGGTGCATGGACAAAAAGGAGGCAGACACTCATCTAAATGCACTAAACTAAACCAAAATTGGTGTACATCCCCACGATGAGTAAAGGTATGTTCACACAGCGTGTTGAGTCCGAGTAATATACGCTTTTAGATGCGTGTCTGGATCCATCTGTCAGACCCTAAACAGACCCAAACACATATCTAATAATGAGCAGTGTGATTTACATTGCTTTTATCTTGAAACACGCATCAGTGTTCACACGAGTGATCGCCAATGCATGTCTCACTGCATCTTTTGGATCCGTCTTGCGGATCCGTTCCAAGAATTGACAATGTCAATTCTTGGGCCGAACGATGCAGCAGGAGCTGCGTGTTGGTTACGTGTTGGATCTGTTTAGGATCCGATCGACTCTGCGTTTTTGGATGTGGTTTTCAGATCCAACACGGATCCAAAATCGGATCCAAAAATTCCATGTGCCCGGCCCCTAAAATTTGATTCTACTATTGAAAACTTCTCATGTGTTTCATGTGAATTTTAGGTTCCTTGTTGAGATCAGATTTTTAGTCAGTCCCATTCATCTCTGGAGTTTTGGACGCGGATCCAACACAGGAATGTTTTGGACACATTTTTTGACCTGGAATCTAATGGATTAATGAACAGGTTTTTTCACTCTTAAAAACTGATTGAAAAATTTGCGCTTTATGGGCTGTAATGTGTATTTTCTATTGATGTCAATGGGGATAATTTTACTTCCGTTTTAGACAAGTATTTCAAATTTTAATCTGCATGGAGTCTGACTTGCAATATTTGTCATGTGGACAAGTTCTAAGTCAACATGTTCATCCACAACCAACATTGACCACTGATGTACAGGGTTGTGGCTTCTATAAAAAAGCAAAATGTGAAATCTCCAAAACAAAATTTACAGTAGCACATATTTTATTCACAAAAAAAAATCCCCCCCAAAACAAAAACCAACCTGAAAGTAACGAGGAATACCCCCCAAAAACAATAAAATATACACATATAAAAAAAAAGGAGTTTTAACCCCACCCCCAATTTAAACCAAAATTTCTTTATTAAATATTAAAAAAAATAAAATACTTTACAAAAAAAGAGGACCCATATTAAATACAAAGAGGCCAAAAACTTTTACAAAAAAGTTACAAGCCCGTGTATAGAAAACAAATAGGGTAAATGTGAGATAGGTAAAAGGCAAAATGTATATAGAGAAAATGTCAGTGTAAAATCCCCTTATGGGTGTATATTTCATAAAAGACTTCTTTAAGACCTATATATCCCCATGCAATAAAATTTGATAAGTTATAAACAAAAGTTTCCCCATTTTGTATTTGAGCCTTTTACCTCCGTCACCCCACGTACGTTCCCCGCAAAAATGTTTCCCTCAAGGGGTATACATTAAATGCCCCTCAAGGGTACTCATCCACCCCCTTTTAAAAATTATATTACAGCTTGCCCCATGCTGGATCGCTGGTAATTAATCCCTTAGCTGCTGTGATCAATCGTGATCATTTCAGCAAAGGGAAAGAGCTCCCTTTCTCTGTCACCATGCTATGCAGTTGCAGCTGTCAATGGCTTCCCTGACAGCCACAGGTCTTAAAAAGGCTGACTTTCCTGGAGGCAGTACTGCATGTACTGCCCCCTTTGTAACAGTGATCTAAAAATCACTGATACAAGCCCCCTATGGGGAAAGGTAAAAAGAAAGTAAAAAAAGTAAACCAAAAAATAAAATAAAAACACATTCACCTCCTTTTTCCTTTATACAAATACAAATTGCACCAAAAAAGATAAAAAAAAAATAAATAAAGTAGGTATATTTGGACTTACCACTCTGCTCTTCACTGCGCCAAAAAAAAATTTCACCTCCTTCAAAAAATATTTAACACAACAACCCTAAATGTCTGTTCAAAAGCTTCCATCCCTCCTCAGGCCTAAAGCTCAGACCCCGGTCACTGCCCCCTTGTGCTAAAGACCTGTTTCCCCACTTCAAAGGGCAAAATTGACAGTTTCTGGCAAAACTAAAAATGCAATCCCCAGAAAATACCCCCTGTCCCCCCTCATGTCCCAAATCTCCTCCCCCTTACCCACGTCAGAAAAGAAGTTTCCAGGTTTGCTGTCTGCACACCCCACCACTTGCTCTATGACCCCACCCTCCCACCTTCCCCAGTCCATTTTTCCACTTTCCTTCTCACCTCACTACAATTTGTAACTCCCTCTCTCCATGGGATTTTTTCCCATCCCCCTTTTCCTGAAAAAGCCCTTCGACCCGCCCGTGTGCCAACTACCGACCATCGTAACCTCCCTTCATCCCAAAAATCCTTGAACCTTGGTCACTCCGCCTATCCTTATCTCTCGCTAATCTCTTCTTACCCCCTTTCAATCAGGGTTTTCCCCTCTTTACACTCCCAGAAAGCTGTAGCTAAAGTTTTTAAAGACTCCGACACAAAAACTAGGGTAACTACTCTTTTCTGCTTCTTTTGGATCCCTGCAGCAATTTTACATGTAGACCACCCCCTTCCCCCGCATGTCAGTGCCATCGGCATCCAGGACACCGCTCCTCTGGGTCTCATCCTAAAAATCCTGACCGCTCCTTCTGTTCATTTTCGGGTTCCACCCCCCTCCCTTTTCCCCTTGCGTTGGGGGGTTCCCCAAGGGTCCGTTTTGGTCCTCTCCTCTTTTTTACTCTACACGCCCCCCATTGGACAAACAATCAGCAGTTTGACTTTTAGTACCCTTCTATGTATGACACCCATTTAACCCCCTCCGTAGATATCATCCCGCTTCCTAAAAACCCATGCATCTGTCCCGTCCTGACTCATGCTTCTCTCTATTTAAACTAAATTTCACTAAAAATGAACTTTTTTATCTTCACCCTTACTAACCAACCCCCCCCCCAGCATTTTTGTTTCCCCCTTTTGGCGCAAACCCTAAATCCAGGAAGCCCCGTTTTGGGTTATACAGATTCTGATCTGTCCTTCACCCATTTAAAACCAATTTCCCCTTTTCCCCCTCCCTTTACCTGACCTTAAGAAAATCTCCAAACCCTCCCTTTTCTCACTAGGAAACAACCCAACCTTTTTGTTGCTCTTATTCTTATCATTTTTGATTTTCTGACAACTCCCTGCTTTTCGTCTCCCCCCCGTAAAATTCCCTCTCCGCTGCCCGGGTGCGCAGGCCCCCCCGGGTTTTCTTTCTTACCCGCCGCTATACTGATTGGGCCCCTTCCAAAGTCAGCCCTTTCACTGGCTGCCCATTTCAGTACAGAAAAAAAAACATAAACCCCTTCACTCTCACCCATTTAAAGTCTCCCCGCGTGTTCCCCAAAATTAAAATTCCCCCCCCTCATCTTTTGTCTAAAACCCCAACCCCAAAACCCCGGTTTTTCCCGCCTTGTTTCTACTAAAATTACATACCTCACTCATCCAAAAATCCCCCCCGTTTTCCAAAAAATTTTTCATTTTTTATTGCACCGTTTTCTGGGGAAAATTTTTTAAAAACCCTGTTATCGGCACACTCACCCCCCCCTCACAAATTTTAAGTGCTCTCTGTTTAAAATCATCTTTTTGACAAGCTTACCATGATTTCATTAAGGGGTGTTCACACGGCTTAAATTTTGGGGACGGATTCCCCCGTTAAATTTCGCGTTTTTTACTGTGTGCAGTACGGGGGAAATTTCCCTCCCAGCCCCTTTAAAGGGGAATCCCCCGTTTCCCCTTTAAAAACTATGGATTTCCCTCTCTCTTCCCCGCTCGGCGTTTACGCCCGGGGGGGGAGAAAGTGGAAAGCACATTATTCCCCGGGAGGGTACTTGCCTGGGATAATTTGGGTGGCTATGGGGTGGGGAGTGAACCCCCGCCCCTGCCCCCTTTTTCAAACTGTAAATTTTGGGCGAAATCCGGGCCCGCAATTTTAAACTTTAATAAGTGTGTAAACCCGGGCCCTTTTTTGCAAACCCCCCCCAAAATTCGTCACACATTCATACTTCCTGAACTTTGGCAACCCCCAGGGGACTTATCTGTATTTTAGATGTTGGGTTTTGGGTTCCCTTTGTGGGGAGTGATTTTAAATCGACCCAAAAATTTTAAATTGGGACGGGTTTTTTTTTGATCCGAATTTTTCGACACGCGATTTAAATTTTGGGAAAAATTTTGATTTAAACCAAATTATTTTGCACCATTTTCGGCGCTTCCTGGGCATTTGGCAGCCAGCAAATCAGCTTAGATTAAAAAGCAGGGTGAGCTGGGTTTCTTGACTTTATGCTTTGGGTGTGGGGGTTGGTTTTTGATTGGGGTTGGGGGAAAAACCCATGACCTCGTTTTAAAATAGAACAGCCCTTCCCGTTTTCCCCTCAGGGGTCCTGTTTTCTCATAAGAGCGGACGTGTAGTCAGCTTTTTTTCCCCAATTTCAACCCAAACGACCAGTTCTAAATTTTTAAAACAGACAAAATATGCTTTTTGGGTGTTAAAATTTTAAAAAAAGGTAATTTTGAAATTTCAGTTTTTAGTTAGTTTGGTGAGGGAAAAAGAAAAGAAGATTTTAAAACGCTGTACAGCCCCGGGGTTTAGGAGGGGGGCAGGGGAACAAGACTTTAAAAAAAAGGGAAAAGGTGGGGTTTTTTCATCCCGACTGTTTGACCCTGCATTTAAATGGCTTTTTTATTACCGTTTTTGGGGGAAAAAATTACCTTGAAATTTTTTGCAGCCTGTATTATATTAGGAAAAGATCTTTTCTAGTTTAAATTCGGTGTTTTTTAATAGGGGCAAAAACCCCCCTTTTTTTATCAGTCCAAAAAATTTAATTAGTTTTTTTTTTTTAAAATTTTTTGCAAGGCCAGTTTTTGTTCAAAACCCCTTTGGGACTTTCAAAAAGGAAAAAAGAACTTTTTAGTCACCGCAGTGTATTTCATTGGTCCCAAAAACCACCCTTTTTTTTTTCCATACACAATTTAATTTTGGTTTTTTTCACTTTTTGGGGAAATCCCTTTTTTTTCAAAAACCCCTTTGTAATTATTTAAACCCTACCGAAATTTGCAAGAAAATTTGGGGTTGTAAATTTTAAAGGCAAAAACCCCTTTTCATTTTCAAATAAACAATTTAATTATGTGTTTTTGGGACTTTATGCAGGCTAATTTTGTTCAAAAACCCCCCCTTTTTTACTTACAATAGGGTACAGAAAATTTTATAGTTTACCGCCCGGGGTATTTCATAGGTGCAAAAAACCCCCTTTTATTAAACCGTACAAAATTTAATTTTGGGTTTTTTTTTCACTTTGGGGCAAGACCCCTTTTTTTTGAAAAAAAACCCTTTTTTACTTCTATTTTCCCTTTCAGAAAAATTTTTTTGTAATTTTCTGTTGTATTTTAAACCCTTTTTTTATCCGTTTTTCTTTCCAAAAAGGTGTTTTTTTTTTACTTTGGGGCGGGCCCAGTTTTGTTCAAAGAGCCAAAATTGTACTTAAAAATTTGGAAAACAAAATTTTTTTAAAATTACGTTTTGGGGATTTTTTGGTGCAAAAAAAAAACATTTGTTACCGTAAAAAAAACTTTTAAAAAATTGTATTTTCACCGGGGGGGTTTTGGCCCTTGTTTTTTTTAAAAAGCCACTTTTTAAAGACACTTTTGATAGAAATTTTTTTTAAACAACTATTCTCGTTTGGGCATTGCTGCAAAAACGCAATTTTTTCATCTTGAAAATTCTTTAATAGTTTTAAATTTTGTCGTTGAATCGCACTTTGGCCCCGAGATAGCGCAAATTTTTATGAAATTTTTTTTTAAAAAAAATCAATTTCCAAATCCTTTTGGCCAGTTGTAAATCCATGGGGTGAAAAGGGAAAAACACTGTTTATTTTGTCTTCGTTTCTTCCCCCCAGACCCCCCAAATTTAAAAGGTATTCGATAGAAACCTTTCAGTTTCTTAAACCTAGTTGGAAATTGAAAAATTAGAGGGATTTTAAGGGAATTTTTGTGATTTTCCGTCTTTTAAAAAAGAGACTTTCAAAAAACCCCTTTCCCTACTTTTTTTAAATTTTTAAAATTTTCCGAAAAAT
>JAODAL010041177.1:0-36152 GCA_025379985.1 Phyllomedusa bahiana
ACACTGCCTCTATATTATACGATATTTTTTTCTAATTTACTTCACATACAAGGTGAAGCTGGTTACTTGCAAGTTACTACTCTTCCCTCAGAAAACAAAATTGGGCTATATTTTTAAACAGTCCTTTCAACTTCTTAAAACGTTCTAAACATGAATGTAATGCAGGCAGACTTATATACCCATACTATGGCTGCAAGTTACACTAACCTAATTGCAAGTTAGTTTACCCAATGGACATTATCTTATGGGCATAAAGCAGCTAAAAATACATAGATCTAGTGAATCTTATGATTTTAAACATGATCTTAGGGTTTTTACACCATTAAATCACCCTGGGGGTTTTATGTGCGGGTTTTAATTTGACTTTTTTGGTGAGGCAGGTTAATTACATAATATGCAGGAGCTCTATAAAACATTTTTTTATCTTCTGTTCTTTTACTTTCGTTAATATATTATTATATTTTAAAAGAATTTCTTTTTTGGGAGCGTTAATAATTTTCTTTAAATAAAATTGCAAAGGTGGTCATACATTTTAGATAGCTCGAATGACAGCTATTGTTTCCAACTTCGCATACATATGCATGCTTGAGTTGAAACACACCTAAGAAAACAGTTTTGCCTATCCAGCTGAAATCGGTGAGTTTGACAGACATTCAAATAATGTGTATGGTACCCTTATACTAGAAAGTTATATTTGTCCTGTTAAAAGCTTTTCCCAAAAACAAATTCACACACTATCTAACCCTTTTGGTAGCTTTTACCCCCAAATGCCCATGAGACTGGTAAGTCCTACACACAAGGAGTATGGAGTTTTGGATTGTTTAAACAATTTAAAAAAGTGTTACTTTTTTTAAAAACACTTTTCATATTTACCATGCAATAAAGCAAGAAATGAAATAATTAACATAATTCGTATATTTGCATTTATAAAAGTCTGCTCTAATACATTATCTTGTCATTTATCTGCCATTTTAGGCAATGTAAGAAAATAAAAAAGACAAAATAGGGGTTTTAAGTCATCCCACCTTCCAGAAAAAAGTAAATAAAAGTAAATAAAAAGTAATATAAAAAAAGTAAATAAAAAGTAATATAAAATTTGCACACACTTCAGATTGGAGCTATCACAAAGTTATTGAAACATAAAAAAGTTATGGCAAAATAAAAAAGTTAGTGATCTCAGAAAAAGTTAAAAAAAAAATTTAAGGAAAGTTTTTACAATTTTTTTTTAAAAGTAGTTACACAGAAAAAAAATATAGAAATTGCTGCAATTGTACTGACCCACATCACCGAAAGCAATTGTGCGGTTCTGTTTTTTGTCTAGGTCCACTCCAAAAAGATTTTTTTGGGGAGCCTCTGAAAAAAAATAAACATTATATGCACATTGCGAATTGTTACTAATGAAAACAATAACAACTTGTCTTGCAAAAAAAACTATCCCTAATATTATGTTGACAAAAAAATAAACCAGTAATGACTCTTGGAATGCGGTGACGAAAAAGAATGAAAGGAAAAAGCTAAAATGTATCAGACACTAAGGGTTTAATGTTCATTTATACACCATGTATGTGTCAAACAAACCACTTCACTTATTTAGGATGACTCAAATCACAATCCGTAGAAATCTGTAAGTCCATATTATACACATCCATGTGTCTCCAGTGTTACTAAGTGAGAAAATATGTTGTGACATCATATACCATACTACTGAGGTATTGTCCCCAGGAACATAGCTTTAACTCCTTAAGTCCCAAGCCTGAAAAGCCCTTAATGACCATCTATTTTATTTTTAGTTTTCGCCTCCCTGTGTTTGAACAGTTGTAACTTTTTTTTTATTTTTAAGTATTTTTACATTTGTATTTTACACCATTTACATTTCACACTAAATAACATGTTAGATGAATTTTACAGGTCATTATGGTCATGTAGATACCTAATATGTGTCTTTTTTGTGTGTATAATATATGCTAAATATTTTTTATTAAATAATGTATTTCTATTTTATTATTTAATTTTTGATGACTAATTAGACATAGGACCTAGTGTGAAGCGATTATTAATCGACAAAGTTGAAATCGGCACAGTTTTTAAGTTATTGAAATTTTTTAGATATCGATAATTTATGTTAAAATCTGGTGCATCATCCTATGTAAGAATCGCGCATTTTGCGCTTCCAGTCATTTTGGCGGCCAGCAAATCAGCTTACAGAATAGAGCAGGGTGAGATGTGTGTGCGACGTCATGACTGGGATGATGTATTGGATGCGATTGGCTGGAAAAATCACATGACCTCGTTTTACATAGAACAGCGTTTCCTGTTCAGCCTCAGTGTCCTCTTAGCGTCTCAGAGCAGAAGGACATCGCTCTGCTTGTGTCAAAAACAGCTCAGCGAAATTAATCTAGTTCTTCACAGAGAAGTCTCTACTGTTAGCTGTGATCCTTACAAAAACAATTAGTTAATTAGAGATTGGAAGATTTTATGTAGTTAGGTAGAGAATTTTAAAAGGAGCATCTACCGCTGTAAAGACAAGGGGGGGAACGGAGTGGGGGGGGTGCCCCGCGGGCGAACATCAGACAAGCTCTAATAAAGAAAACTTGGATAAAGTTTCACCAAGACTTAGGTGTAGACGTTGCACTTGCAATAGCTATTATTATTAACATTTTTCTATTGAAAAATTTCCTGGCTCATCTCAGTGCAGGCCTACACGCACTTAATATGTACCGATACACATGCTCCCTCCTCTAGTAACTGCAGGCGCCTCTCCTCTTCTCTGCCGATCACAGGGTGCCCAAGTCAACGCTGCCCACATCTTAATTTGCATTATACCATTGATCCAGACCAGTCTAACACACGAATCTCTTCTCAATTTTCCAACGATCTATCTGAGGCCTCACTCAGCTTGATTGTCTCACTGAAGACTAAACCGCACCTTAGGCACCGCTCTAATATACACAACATCCAGCTCTATTCATGAGCTCACAATTCCTCCGCAGCATCTTAATATATGCACCGACCACAATCACACTGTTCGCGACAAATTATCTTCCTCGCACGCACGACGCGAGTACAGAGTGCACAACTAGAGCTCGTACTTTACCTCTCTAGCGGCAACTCTCTTGCGCTCACTTAAGCCTCCACGACTTTCTCTCTTTATAGCATTATCCGAGAAGGACGTGAGTCAGGCCACATCGCAACTCTCACAAACAATGAGAGGCTCCGCACACACATTTTATTAGTATTTCACCCACACGTAAAACATTGAACAAAAACGTGACAGCTCTCAACAAGAACATTTCACACCATCCGATAAACTAGGCCATGAGAGCGCAGGATCACATCGTGTAGAGCTTTGAGACTGCCCTTTTTCGCACCATAGATCTCATCACGTGCCATCTATTTCATCTTTACACACTTATACAAGACATTGGCCCCACACCTATTCTACGCTCTAGTTGAGACACAATTTATTATTGCCACACACCCAGCAACATATAGATTGCATGAGAGTACTCCCAACCCGAAGACTTCGCGACTAGAGACCGCCAACACTTCACTAGTTAACACATTACACACAGACGGTTATATCCGAACACGAACTTACCACTTACCGCCTGCTTTCCTCACTTGCACGCGCCCACATTTGCCCAGTCAATTTGTTTGATAGAGCCACCTTGCAGTTAATTTGAATCCAGCAATGTTATACCACAGTGAATTGATAGGTACCAAAAAATACCTTATTATCCGAATCATTACAGATACGTGTTTTTTTGCACTTTTACCCATCCAGATTTGTTGATAGAAGCCACCTTGCAGTTAAATTTAAAATCCATCAATTGTGTAGTTACCACAGTGAATGGATAGTGCCAAAAATACTTGTATTATCTAATACATTTCAGGTACGTGTTTTTTTTCACTTTGCGCAGGCCACTTTGTTGAGTAGATCTACTTTGGCAGTAAATTTTGATACAGCAATTTTGTAGTCACCACGGTGAATTGATAGGTGCCATAAATACCTGTATTATCCGAAAACATTTCACAGGTACGTGTTTTTTTCACTTTGGCGCAGGCCCAGCTTTGTTGAAAGATCAACATTAGTCAGTCTCTACTCCTCACAAGAGGCACAACGGCAACTCAACGCAGTTCAAATGTACTCTGCACCCCCCTACACGTGAATTGAATAGCTCCGAAACACGATCCCTATTCTTTTCTCTATCTCCACCCTCGCGCCATAATCACATTTCAGATATTGTCTTCTAAGTCTCTTTGTCACACTACTCTCGCGATGCTTTGCGTAGTCGTAGAGACTAATTCATAGGCCGTTCTTACACATCAGAACACATCCACGGCTCAAATCACTCTAACTCTATTCAGAGAGAGTTTATCATCATTCGAGGATAGTCTCTATACTCATGACTCTCCGCTGAGTTTAACTACTCTAGCGATCACGAGATATCTCTAATCTATCGAGCGACACACGAAGACATCTACTTCTCTTCACAACACAACTCAGATGCGCCTAACCTTTCTCTCACAGCGAGATCTACTATGAGATCTTATTGAGCCATGCATGAACACTCATAGCTACTCTCCAAAACTCCGTGTGTCGAGTTGATAAAGTCTTCTTCAGCAGCGTCACAGGGTCGGAATTGTCCTACTAGCGGCCACTCATTGTGAAACGACACGAACTGCGGTGAGTACTACATCAAGTACACAGCATACATACGCCTTCCAGTGCTGCGACACAACTCATGCCAGCAGATCGTCAGTATCCAGGACCGTCAGGGCATGTCATCGCTGGGTCCAGGCCCTGTGAATCTCAGTAACGCATCTCAGGCTCCCGCGCCCATACATCGTCCTTCATCTGGTTACAATGCAACATGCATCCAGCAGCTGACCTCCTCGACCCTCCCAGTCACGGCCACAAATGTCGTCATCACTTCACCAGCATCCGGTCCAACATGAAGCTGCCCAAATGTCAACGTCCGTGTACCCACCAACTGTGGATAATCCATTTCTGAAAGACCTCTTTGATGACAAAATGCGGTTGGGGTCAGAAGGCATGTTAAAAGATCTAGAGGCCAAAGAGGATGATTTTCTCTGCTCTGGACCCCAGTTTACTGATGCCATCAGAGGAAGGAGAAGGAAAGCCATTTCTATCGCAAAATTCCCCGGCGGTCGGCAACTGCCTTGCAGAGCCCTTCTTGATTGTAGCCGGCAGCTCCTGGTAGTGCGAATGTTACATGACGACGTTGTCACCTGTGTTGATGATCGAAGCACGGACCGGACCATCTCTGCTTGTATCATCACCTCTGCGCTACTATGTGCTTCTCTTCCAACCAGCTTATACAACTTGCACTCTATGCCGCAAGCAGCGCATCCATCTCACTAGCGAAACAAACAAGGAGGAAGACGATGGGGTAGTGTCAGTATGGGTCCGCCCTCCACGAAGGGTAGAGGGAGGGTTCTGCGAGAAGTCACCGCTGATATGATTCCGCCAGCCACGTCAGCGCAAACCCTCTCCACGATTTATTCGTGCCGTCAAAAAGGTCCAGGACCTCTCAAGCCTGGCCTTCATTTAGCAAGCCTCTGATTCACCCAGTCGATGTCATATGCCCGCCTTTGCCGTAAACGCAAAGTAAGAGGCCAAGGAACCTTAGGTGGTTTAACCACCACCAACATGTCTAGTCACATGCAACGAAATGCATGAGTTGAAATGGAGGGAACACCTTGTGCCAAAAAAGCGCCAGACCCGACGCCGGACCTCCAACCAATGAGTCACACCCTCAGTCTCCGCCTCCTCCTCTCCGCACACACTGCGACACTCTTCAACGCTGCACACACTACACCTCACATGCGATAGCCCATGATCCTTCTCGACTAACCAGTCATCTCTAGAGACATCTCAACGCGCGAAGCTCATGACCATGCGCAGCTCTCGACTGCGCGTTACCTAAAAACCCTGAGTCTCAGTCTTCTCCACAGTACACTGTACCACACATACAGCCAACCAGCCAAAACTAATACAGACTCCGATAAGACAACATACACCACTACACAGTAACTCACTATCAGGCGTAGCGTACAAATTACATCGCAGACATCGTGATCCTGAGTGTCTATACACGAGATCAATACTAAGCAAAGAGGGTAAATTATTTATATTTACTGGACACAAGCCAGAAGTCATTCTGCTACAGTCTAACATTTACGAGTGAGACACACACATGACAGGGCGCTAGGTATCGCGTCAACAGTTGACTTCTTGAGTATATTATTGATCAAACACGCGAGAGAGAATAATCTATCTCTATTACATCAACTATCATGCGAAGAAAAGTAGTGGTGACGAAAATAACTCGAGAACTGGCATCATTGGGCAAATTGGAATTTGTGGAATTTACAGTATGGTGGAAACTGAGGGTTAAGAAGAGTTATTGGCAATTGCATGAACACAATTGTCAATAGTGTGACACGAGCTTTATATACATCTGTTGAAGGAGCTCGGAATTTCAGGATAGATGTAAGGAAAGATTATCTGTCATGGTAATGAAATGAAACGATGTATACGATCTAATTGAGCTTGAAGTTCTTATGGTGCACACAGAGAGAGGCTGGGGACGAGGACTCTCGTATGTGGGGTGGTGGACGTTATCTTGTGGCAGACATCACAACAGTTGTTAGGTTCATACACATAGTAATCAGGTACAAGACACCACAGCCTAGCGAATTGGCACACGATTGTGGACGAGGTACCAGGCTGATGCGCGGGAGTGTATAGTCAGGACACTATGGGAGTACATGAATAACTACAATGGGGTGTTATGATAGCGGAGAGTCAAGACAGATAGACAGGGGGACGGAGATAGAGAAGTATTTTAAGATGAGTTGGTTACGTTATAGGGGTTGCGTGGGTCTCATAGATCACAAAACAGGTTACACTTTATTAGGGTGGCACTTCTCTACATAGACGCAGAAATATAGACTTAGACTTTTAATAGTGCGATGGAGTATTATGTTTAGCGACATGGGAATAGTAGTGGTAAGTGTGTACTCATGACGGTGAGAGAAAAACGACACACACACTGTTTAGGTGTGGGACTCGACATGAGTGAGAGAGATTAGAGAAAACTAGTAACTGTATGCGGTTGGACTCAATAATATGAGCATAGTATCAGTGTAGACTAGAGTGGGTGTCGCGAATTTGTTAGTAAGATTTTAGGGGAATGGGAACTTGTATGAGACGGGTAGAGAGGGTTGATCGTGTTATTTATTTATTCATACTAACTAAGTCACACTGAGTCATTATTGGTGATCTTTTTGTAGATATGGATGTATCACACACATAGTGGAGGAGATAGTTAACAGATATGTAGACATACACTCTCACAGAGTATACTGACAAGGATGATATGGGCGGGGCACACGAGGTCATTCGCGATGGGGGTGCACAAGGGGGTAAGGTCAGTTGCGTAGTGTTTCTGGGTGCGTGGGTGTTGATATCTCTAGGCAAACATATCTTATTCATGCGATTGGTGTACGGATAGAACACAGGATAATAAAAAGGAGGGGTTTGAGTTAACGAACAGGAGTCTTGTACACGGTCTTTGTGACAGATGCTATGAAGAAACAGGGGTCGTACAGGGTAGGAACACCATGGTGAGGAGGTGCGTGTGGAGGGTGGTGTGATTGAGGAGAGAGAGTCAAACGTGTACTAAGAGGGATGCAGGGCGAGAGTATGGATGGAACAGAGGGCTCTTTTCAGTACATGTGTCAATACTACACAACAAGGCAGGGGATCATCTAGGACACAGAATAGGTGGTTAGACTCTTTAGTCAGTGTGATGGTGCGTACATCTGGTGTAGTCATGTATTATATTACACAGATCTCAGATGCTCTTTCTGTGGTGACACAACAAACGGTTCAGATGTGATGCGACTGCAACAGGCGCGATTGAGTGCACACATGTTAATTACTGTGGTAGACTCTAGGTAGAGATTCTGTATATGGTGAGAACACAGGTGTATGTTATGTCAGAAGTGTGCGAGCAGCTGACGTTGACGGTGGTTATTTGTTTGACAATATCAGTGTTGGAGGGAAGGCGAGATGTGACTAGATGTATATATCATGAGGTGAAGAGGATGATGAAGGGAATGGGTTGTTTGTTGAATAATTTTTACTACAGAGATAGACACATGGAGCGTTGCGGTGGAGATGTTCATGTCGAGAGTGAGGTCTGTATGATTGTGCATAGAGGGGGGAGGATCGTGGAGGTCACGGCTGTCTGTGTGATGTCTCGAGGTGTATCTTGTAACTTAGAGAGATGCGGATACACTAGATACATGATTATCTACTCTTCTGTAGAACTAGGCAACAAATGCGCGATTATATGAGTGGTAGGTTCAGGGGGGGTGTCTTCTAACATTGACAGTGTTAGCTTGGACTGAGGAGGTGTTCACAGGAGAGAGTAGATCATGTTTCACAGCAGTATCATCATCTGGTGACAACGTCGTGGGCGCGCGAGTCATTATGATGGTTACAAGTGAGTCATGCTACGTACATGACAGGGAGTTCATCATCGGGTAGTGGGGCTATGGAGTTTCGAGAGAGGGGACATAGTGGACATCAGTGGCTACATGTGTAGTGTGGATGCGGATGTATTAGACGTACACGTCTGGTGGTGATTATGATATGGATTGTATGGGAGGGGTGTTGAGGGGAAGGTGATGAGTGGTGGTGGTGGTGGTGGTGGGTGTAATGTATAATAGAGAGCGCGTAACAAGAGTGAGAACTAGAGTGTGAGTCATCAGTGGATAACAGGACACAATGAGTTGAGAGTATGGCACGATATATGATCTAACATGTACTACTGTAAGTGTGAGGATGGTACTTTGGATGTACGTATCATGTCTCTGTATTCAAGGCGTGAGGGTGAGGAGCACTGGTGAGGGGTGATTCTCTCTGGGAAGTAAATGTGTAAATGTGGAGTGGGTTGATATTGATAATGAGAATATATTGTGTGATTTGGTGTATGAGAATGGTAAGAAATTATGGTTAAGAGATGTGTTGGAATGATTTTGATATGATGTTTAGGGGAGGGAAAAAAGAGGTCTGAAAAGGGTATATTATATTTTAGATGAATAGGGGAAGGAAAAATAAATTTGTGTGTGGTTTTGGATGGTTTGGGTGTAAGGGTAGGTTGGGTTATTATGGTGTATGTATGGTGGATAAGGATGAATAGGTAAAATTTTGGATCGGGGGGGTTATTAATTATGAGTAGGGTATGCTTAGAAGTGCCAGTAAGGCCGTAGCGGAAGCTGAAGCAAGCAGGCAAGGTAGGCAGAAGCCTAAAGTGGGTGACCTCTGGCAAGTATTTGTTTACACAACATCAACTATCACAAGACAATGTCATTAGAGAGTCAACTAATGAACAATACTTTAAGAACACAAAACATCACATTGAGGTGTCTGAACAACACAGTATCTTAGAACTCTTTGTGATGGTGACACAAGTAGGAGTGAAGTGTGTATTTAACATTAGCATTTTTACGTCTCTAATATAATTGGTTTCTATATACTCTTGAGATCTCCTTGGTGTTTCACAGCTGACTATCCGTTTTGGACACTTGCCGTGTGTGGTTCTAGATGCACATTATTTATTGGTGTCGTGAGGCTGTTATGTTAAAAGTGTATACTTTCATAAGTTTTTAGATTTGTTTTGGTGGTGACTTTCGACAACATACAGACTACTAGAACTCATCTGTCTATTTGGCACACACGGATATGAGGTTCTAATGAAATGATGAATGATATCTATCCGCTCACAGTCTGTACATAGTACACGACACAGGGCAGTAACAGAGGTCATGTGCTTGGAATGTGCGTTTGGTCAATCAAAATTAGTGTTAGCTTTATAGCGCACACACAGTCAACAGCAGATGGAACGGTCTATTCTATCTATCTGTGTTATGGGGACTCTGTAGAGGGAGTGAAGTTTAGGATATGAGTGAGAGTCTTTTTTGTATATAGGTGTTACAATCTATGGAGTGTACGTACCAGGCAGTTGCGGATTGGGATTGGTGGGGTAGGTGATCACGACGACACTGTGGAATTTGGGACGTTGAGACGTGGTAGTGGACACTGGAGACGGCACATAGATTGTGACTCACACTGATAGCTATGGGACACACATAGATATTGTCACATGTGCACTTGGGACTTGATGACACACGATCGTACATAGGCTGTGTGAGAAAGATATTATCTGTGTGGGTCTATTTGGCACTGGTGAGTATGACTGCACACAGTGACGGAGGGAGTTCGAGTGGCTGTATATATCAATATGCGACTAGGTGCATACATTATTACATTGGGAAACAGGTAGGCAGGGAGAGGTGAGTAGGAGAGTGGTCACACACAGTGTCGCGTACACACTCTTGTTGTTCATGTTTGCATCATGAGGTATGAGCTTATTGATATAGTTACTTCAAGTGCGTCGACATATCACGCACAGCGTAGTTCTACACTCAGATGGAGCTGTGGGACACTCTCTTCGTATAGGGAGGACATTAGTGATCTTGGAGGAGATTGGGGTGTTTTGGGCGCGTGGGATGAGGTTAGGAACGCGGACGCATACACGTCTACAAGGGGATCATTGGGATGTGAGTGTCTATGGAAAGGCGATGTCACTCTCAGGAGCATTCTTTTAGAGCACTCTGACAACATACTAGGTGAACGAGGGCGACACGGGGAGACAAGACCTGCTTGGAGGCACTGTGGACATTGGTAGAGTGCAGTAGAAGGGGAGCAAGAGACAGGACTGTCGTGTGATAGGGGGGCGGTGGATGATGGATGGTGGGAGGTAAACAGGAGAGGGATATCTGTAGAGTATGTGACACTCACACAATGGGTGACACACAATTATGACTCACTGAGTTAACATCTGGGGAGGAGTTGGGATCTGTTAGAGAATATCACAAATATATTGGAACTCAGGGTATCCAGCTCTGTGTAGTGGAGGTATGGTAGTGTCTCTATCACTGGGTTGTGTTACGTTGAGTGTTGGCGAGAGGGATTTAGGGCTGGAAGGGAGGAGTGTTCTTGAGTAACATGATGAACACATCGACACTATGCAACAAGGGCTCTAGGGACAATGGTGATGATATTGTTTTTTTTTGGGGTAAACACACGTTCTCTCTCTCTGGAATGAGAGTTGGGGGGCACATGAGTGTTATACACGTTGGAATTTGGAGGGCACAACTTTGGTATGGCATGGAGATGGATACTAGGGTGTGCGCAGGGTGTGGATGAGGTTGACGACAGTAGAGTTTTGTGATTATTATAATAGGATGTCTATGTAACTAGGCAACAAAGTTGGGATTGTACACATTTTTGTTAGTGGGTATGGGACACATCATCAGAGCGTGTATCTGTACTCTGAGTAGGATATAGAGTTAGGTGCACGTATTTGATATGGAAAGTAATAAACTCAAAAGAAGCGACACACCTGGGTAGCAACTTGGAGATATTGTTGGGGGGGGGGGGATGTTTGGATTGGTTTGGATGAGTTAGTTATGGGAAGTGTTTTTTATTTTGGGGGGGTATTATATGTATGTGGAGTATATGGGGATTGTGGGGAGATTGGGGGTGGGTGATGGATGTTTATGGGTTGTATGTTGGTATATGGGTTGGGTATATTTGGATTTTACACTCAGTAGAGTGCAGTGAGGTGGTGTGATTGTGATTTTTAATTTACGGATTTTTTATCTTACAAGACGAGGTTGTGACGTATGGTGCTACGATCACATTTTTTGACTGCGATGGATCTCTCGTTTCGTGTTAACAATTTGTTCTACTGTGGTAGGCACGTTGACAGAAAGAATATTGATTGTTTATACTGCGGGGTCTAAGGTCTGAGGTGAGTGATGTTTATCTTATTACAATCTAGATACTTTGGAGTTAGGGGCGTTCAGTCATCTTTGTGCAAGGGGTCGTTTTTTAAGTTACTATCTGCGTGATTAGATGTCACACTTGTGATACGTATAGCGTTTTAGGTAATAAGTCTGAGGTGGGGAGCAAAGTATTGTTAAGGGTGGTGGCGGTTGATAGTATGTTGTCACTACACTTCTGCGTTAGATGTGTATCTCTACGGTAAGAAACAAGATCAGTAGCGTGTTACTAATTTGTGTTTTTGTTGGTATTAGAGAGAGAGGATGGACGACGGATAATGTGTGGGTTATGGTTGAGGATGCACACAGCATTAACATTTAGAGTTGAGCAGGTTCAACGATTGGGTTGATATTGGGGTAAAAGAAATATGTTGGTGGGGATTGAGATTAAATGGTATGGTATGTTGTGGAATGGGTTTAAACTCTTACACACAGTGGTTCATTTGATCTATAAGTGATATGAGGGACACAAGTGGTGGATCTCTGATGAGCGAGAGGACTATCAGGCACTATGGGGGGACACATGTATGTTGACTGTAGTTGTGTGCACGGTGACTGGCGTAGTACTGTGAACAGACACACTGTCTGTGGGAGGTGATGGTCTAGTAGGTGGGTCACAATACGATACTTGTGGTGGGGTGGGGATCATTGTGTCGCACACAGAGGACTACAACGTTACACATACGTGGGAGAGTGAGGTATTATGGGAGGAGGCATCAACTCTAGATACGATGGAGAGTGAAGTGGGACGAGATGATTTCTTCTAAGAGCAAGACAGCATATGGTTAGTGGGGTACTTTACATAGTAGGTCACATGTTTACTCACACGGTGACAGATCGATAGTAACTTTATGTGCTGGGTTATGGACTTTCGTCTTATATAAATGTGGAAGGATAGTGTTTTTAGGGGGCGTTCAGACAGAAGTATGGGTGGAGCGAGGCGGCATTGTAGTGGAGACGGGATTAGGTCTATGACTCTGGTGAGAGCTCTTTGACTGACTGGGGTCTGGTCTATGCAGAGATTATATAGGGTATAGTAGTGTGTCATTGTAGAAGTGTCAACATCTATGAAGAGATCAATCGTTTATGTCTTGTTACACAGGTGGTACAATTAGCTTATGGAGACAGGAGTAATTTTAAGTGTGTAGAGTGGTGTGCAATATGTGGGCGATGTGATGACACAATATCTGGGTATTTGAGTATTTGTTAATGTCTATCACGTCATAGACTCACATGGTAGTGTTCATACTTACACATAAGTAGGAATGTGTGTGAGACTGTGATGTTCAGGTGTGACATAGGGCGCCACGTGGTGTACTATGGAGTGGGCATAAGGACGTAGGTATTTATATCTAGTTGCAATGGGGATTAACTGATATTTATGGTGGGGAGCCATATTGGTCAACACAAAAGGTGATTCGAAGTTGATAGAGTGCTGTATCGGGGATGTGTTAATAGATGGTGTATACATTAGGTACCTCACTCAAGTGAGAGGGTGACACTTGATTACATGTTCAGGGCCTGTGCACATTGCGAGATTTATTTTTATATATAGTGTGCTGGCGTAGAGTCTTAGATGTGCGGATTAACGCTCTTGAGTATACTGGGGTGGTGCAGCAGGAGGGGTGATGGTATTATCATTGTCAATAGAGGATGTTGCTACGGGATGTTCAGGGATAGTGTGGGGATGTGGGCAGGTTGTATATATTGTGCAAGTAGATGATATTTGGATTGAATGGTTGGATAAGTTGGGGGGGGGAATTGGGTCAGGGTGATAGTGAATGGGGGCGTAGTGGGGGTGGGGGTGGGGTTGGGGGGGGGATTGGAAATGAGGGAGAATAAAGGGAGGGGGGGGGACTTGTCTTGGGGTAGGGGGGGTGAGAGAAATGGTAGGGTTGGGGGGATGAGGTGATGTTGAGTAGTGATAGTTAGTGGTAGGTTGGTGGGGGGTAGTGAGTAATGGGTATAGTGGGGAGTGGGAATTAGGTTGAGAGATTTAATATTTTGTGGTAGGGTTTGTATGGGGGTATAGGGGGGGTATAGGGGTATAGGATGGAAAATTGTTGATGGTGTTTAATAAGTTTTGATGATATATGTTGTTGATTGTGGGGTTTGGGATGTTGAGGGTGGGTGTGATAGGGGAATGGGGTAGGATTGTGGAATTGGTGAGGGGGGGAATTTTGTGTATGGTGTGTATTTTGGAAGTTGTTAAAATTTGTGTTTCATGTTTATTTGGTGTTTTTGTTTGTTAGTTAGTGGGATTGAGTTGATCGTGGGAAGTTTATTGGAGTATTTTGGTTTGTAATAAGATGTTGTGGATTAGTGTGGTTGATTAAGGTGGTGGTGGGTTTGGGGGGGGTGGTGGGGTGTGATGGGGTGGGGTGAATGATGATTTGTGTAGATGAGGAGTGATAAATGTATTATTTATAATACAATTTAATATATTTTTTTAAGATTTTTATTATTAATGTTTATTGTATTTGTTTTATTTATATTTTTGTTATTTAGGTGTTAACAACTTTGAACCACAAAAGATATTGCAAATCTGATTGCAGCAGTTGATTTCTGAGACAATTCTGGTCTTCTTTGAAATGCAATATGACCACCACCTTCCGATTGGAAAGACTTGCTCTTGATCCAATGTGGCGGATTTCAAGATGGCAGCCATGTTCCAGACTTGGGCCCCTTCACCTATTATCTGTTGGGGTATTCAGACATGTAATTTTCCCTCTTGTTTCAGAAATAAAAGGGTGTCCTGGGACTTTTGACTCACCCTGTAATTTATCACCTGTGAGGTTTTGATGTCTTTTGATGGAGGGCGTTGCAGGTTGTTAATCTGCAGTGATGTCTTAAGAGGGTAAGTGTACAAAAAAGTAAAATAGTTATCCCTTCATGGGATTATATAAAAAAAAAGTAAAAACATAAAAAAAAAGTGTAGAAAAAAATAAATAAAATGAAAATAATATTTAATAAAAAATTATTGTGCCAATATTACACAAAAAAACTACACATATGAGGTGTCTATATGACAGTAATAACCTGTAGAATTAATCTAACAAGTTATTTAGTGTAAAATGTGAATGATGTAAAAAAAATAATAAAAAAGTACAACTTCTCCCGCATTAAAACAAGGCCTCAAACAACTGCATCATTGAAAAAATAAAAAGTGTTGAAACACAAGGAGGCAAAAACGAATAAAAAGTGTGCTGGTCATTAAGTACTTTTCAGGACTGGAGCTTAAGGGGTTAAAAGATTTGTGTTAAACAGAAGAAAAGAGGAATGTTGGAAAATCTAGTTCAGATGTGACACTATTGAGAGATGAAATATTAAATGTCTACTTCTACTAACTACAAAAAACTACCAGCAGTCTAATTGTGTACTCCAACCGACAAATTATTTTAGAAACCTCTAATCATACACCCTGGGTGCTGTATAAAAGATATTTTATCATTCAGATTCAGTAATTCCATGAGGCATGCTTTACAGTGTGTGCATATTTATATGTCATCTTATGCGTTCAATCCTTTACATTTGTAAGTATATAGTAAATTAATGATTTAAGTGCATGTCTGCTAAGCTTTAATATCATGATCACTACATGATATGTGGGATGCAAATCTCAAAGGGAGCAAAGAATTTGGAGATAGTAAAGGAATTGTAAGTTTAATTGCAGTGTTGTCTTTCATAGGATGTCTGAGCTGAACATCACTTTGGTGTAGAATAACAGAAAATACAGATTTAAGTGAATACAAAGCATTAAATTTCAAAAAGGTAAAGACTTTTTTTTCCTTTTAAGGACAGAGCAAACATCTTAGCTTTTAATATGGTTATTTTCTTGTGACATGGTGGTATTCTATGTTTTCTTTCAAGACACTAACCTCATCTAGAATGCGTTTTTTATGAGCCCTGCCCCCATCACCACATATGTTCTTCAAGTGTCTTTCCATTAGGTTCCTTAACTGTTTTCACTGCTGCATAGCATGTAATTTGAAGAACCCCTGGGAACTATGACAAAGTATGCTTCCTACTGGGAAAACAACTATTATAAGTAATCCACAAGTTTTTCAGTGTGAAGACTCAATGTTGTTAACTGTTATTGATTTGTGATGGCGTCAGTCTTATTTTTTTGCTGGCATTTTTTTTTTTTAAGCATGAAGTCAATGCAAAATACAGCTAGGGCTTAGTCAAAGGGTTTTATTAGTCACATGAACAGGAGCCTGCGAACAATATACTGTACTTTTACCACCAAGTTGGTTGTTGCACATAAGATCCCCTTTAACCCTTTAAGGACCAACCATTTTTTTCTTCACGTTTGTTTTTTCCTTGGTGCCTTCCAAGAGCTGTACCTTTTTCACTTTTCAATCTACATAGGCATATGAGAGCTTATATTTAGCAGGAAAAAATTTACTTTTTAATGGTGTCATTGACTATACCATAGAATATACTGAGAAACCCCACAAAACTTATAAGTGAGGTGAAATGTGAACAAAACGCACTTACGCTGTGTTTGAGGGGGGTTTGTTTTAACTGCATTTACTATCCAGTGTAAAAAAAGTGTTATCTGTATTCTTCAGGTTAATACAAATCCAGCAATACCAAATATGTAGTTTTTTTATGATTTAGTACCGTAAAACATTTCTTAAATTTCTCAAATTTCTTGAATTTGTGCCACAGCGTCATTTTCTGCGACTAATTACTTTTTGTAATTCATATGGACCTATGTGTGGGTGATTTTTTTTTGCAGGTTGAAGTATTGTTTTTATTGTTAACATTTTGGGATTGATTAGAATTTTTTATTACTTTTTTTTCCAATTTTTAGGGTTTGTAAAATATACAGAAAAAAAAGCAATTTTGGTGTTTGGAAATGTTTTCTTCTACAGTATTCAATGTACAGGAAAAATGATGTTGTATTTGAATAGTTCTGACTTTTACAGATGTGACAATACCAAATACAGTATGTGTAACTTTTTTTATTATTTTTTATTATTTGTATAATTGCAAAATGGGGTGATTTGAAATTTTATTTTACTTTTTTTTATACTTTTAAACATTATTATTATTATTAATACTATTATGCAGGAGGATATCGCTCCTGCGTCTCTGTCGGCGACAGCAGCGCACAGTCGTGCGGCTGCTGTGTGCTGACAGACAGCACGGAAGGAATAGAATGCCTTCTGGGTTGTCTGTGACGTCACGATGCCCGGCCGCGCCTTGTGGGCATGGCCCGGCATCGTGACTGACAGTTACCATAGGAACCAATGCACAGCAACAAGCTGTGCATTGATTCCTATTGAATGAGAGATCTAAAGATCAAATTCAAATCTCCTATGGGGAAAAAAAAAATGTGAAAAAGTAAAAAAAATGTGAAAAACAAGTAAAACACAAACACGAAAAATAAAATAAAAAACACGTACACCGCCCTTTGCCCCTTTACAAACGTCAATCGCCCCAAAAAAGATCAAAAATAAATAAAGTACCCATATTTGGTATCGCCGCGTGTGTAACGACCTGCCCTATAAATCTGTCATGTTAATTTACCCGTACGGTGAATGCCGTAAAAAAAAACAAGAAAAACAATCACAGAATAAAGATTTTTGTTCATCCCGCAGCACATAAAATGGAATAAAAGTGATAAAAAACTCCTATAAATGCCAACATTGTACCAATTAAAACTTCAGTTCATCCCGCAAAAAAAAAGTCCTTACACAGCTCTGTGGCCCAATGCTAAAAAAAACGATGGAACACCTGTGTGCCCAAAATGCACAATACACCCTATATGATATCCATGAGGGGTGTTGAATCTAAAATGGGGCGACTTCTGGAAGATTTCACCTGTTCTGGTTCTTTGGTGGCTTTGCAAATGCGACATGGCCCCACCAAAATCTGCTTTCCAAAAGCCAAATAAGCTGTTCCTCCCTTGTACGCCCTGCCATGCGCCCAAACAGCAGTTTACACCCACATGTAAGGTATTGCCGAACTTGGAAGAAATTGCTTAACAAAGTTTTAGGGTTCTTTTTTCCAGGATTTCTTGTAAACATGAAACATTTTAAGCTAAAATTGCAGATTATTGGAAAAAATGTTTTTTTAATTTTCACAGCCTAATGCTAAAAAAAAATTGTGAATCACCTGTGGGGTCGATATACTCACTACAAACCTGTATATATACCTTAAGGGGTGTAGTTTCCAATATGTTTTTTTTTAGGGGTGTTTATTAAGTTTTAGCACCTTAGGGCCTCCTCAAACCTGAAATGGCGCCTAAATAAAATTGCATTGAAAATGAGACCCCAGAGTCCAGTAGGTGCTCTTCCTATTCTGGGGCTTATGGTTGAGCCAAATAATGCACTAAAGCCACATATTGGATATTTCTAAAAACGGCAGACCAGGGGGAAATGATATTACATTGCATTTACCTAGTCACATTTACCGTATTCCAGTGAATAATGAATAAATATTGAAAATCTGCAAAAATATTGAAATTTTTAAATTTTACCTCCACTTTGCTTTAATTTCTGTGAAATGCCTAAAGGGTTAACAAACTTCCTAAACACTGCTGTACATACTTTAAGGGGTATAGTTTCTTAGAAGGCATCATTTATGCCGGTATCTAACATACAGACCCCTCAAAGTCAGGTCAGAACTGGAATGGTCCCTAAAAAAAGTTATATTGCAAATTTTCTTGACAATTTTAGAAATTACTACTAAATTTCGAAGTCCTCTAATGTCATAAAAAAAAGACATTTAAAAAATGATGCCAACCTATAGTGGACATATGGTAGATGCTAGTTATAAACTATTTTGTGGTGAATAATTATCTGTCTTGCACGCAGAAAATTTTGGAACTTTCAAAATCACAGATTTTTCAAATATTCATGAAATTTTGATATTTTTCACAAACAAACGATGATTGTATGGATAAAATTTTCTTACTAACTTAAAGCACAATGTCACGAGAAAACAATCTCTGAATCACATGGATAGGTAAAAGTGTCAAAAAGTTATTCTCAGATAAAGTGACACATGCCAGATTTAAAAAATAGGGCTGTGTCAGTAAGGCCAAAACTGGCTGGGTCCTTAAGGGGTTAATAGAGTTTCTATTTTTACCTGTATTTATACGGTGCTTTGGAATCATTCGTTTATATGCCGTGGCCACGGTCACCATTGTGTCTAAGGAGTTAAACAGCAAGGAACAGAGCTACTGAAAAATTGCTGTTAGCAGCTGACAACAGCCTTTTATATAGCTAAGATTGCTAAGTAATCCCACTACATTAGAACCTTACCAGCACCACGTAAATGTACATCATGTGTCATTAAGGGACTAAATGGGATTCCAGGGTCTAATGTCATCTTGAAATGATCTAAAAGCAAAGTGGACACCACATATCTACTAGAATGCAATTTAACAGGCCTGTTTTACATGTTTCTCTTTTTGTGAGCATATTGATATCATCATCTGGTATGCTGTTGTGCAGGGGCGTAACTAGAATTCATAAGGACCCAAAGCAAAATGAGATGGGGCCCTACCACACAATGACAATAAACTGAAAAATCTGCATAAGTAGCAATAATTCAAGGTATAAATAATATTGACATATACAGTGAAGGAAATAAATATTTGATCCCTTGCTCATTGTGTAAGTTTGTCCACTGACACAGATATGAACAGTCTATAATCAATCGTTATTGATTTGGGGCACCATGCAAAATCTCTCCTCGTGGAGTATCCTTGATCATGAGGAAGGTGAGAGATCAGCCTAAAACTACATCGGGGAAACTTAATGATCTCACGACAGCTGGGACCACAGTCATCAAGAAAACCATTGATAACACATTACGCCGTAATGTTTAAAAATCTTGCAGTGCCCGCAAGATCTCCCTGCTCAAGAAGGCACATGTGCAGGCCCATCTGAAGTTTGCCAATGAACACCTGGATGATTCTGTGAGTGATTGGAAAGTCTGTGGTCAATGACAAATCTTTAGTTTTGGCATAACTCAATTCGCGTGTTTTGGAGGAAGAGAAATGCTCCGTGACCCAAGAAACCGCCCACATCAAGCATGTAGGTGGAAACTTGTGTTTGGGACCATGTTTCTCGTTAAGGGCATATGTACTACTTACTGCATCATGGGATGAAAGAGAGGAGGCATGTACGCAAAATCTGAGTGGCCACAACCTCTTTTCCCTCCAACCAGGACAGTTAAAAGGATCGTCTGGTACTTCCAGCAAGACAATGACCCTACATCAAAGGATGACTAGAAAAGGGAGATCCTCAAGGTAATGGAGTGAGCTAGCCAGTCTTCGACCTGAAGCCTATAGTAAAGCTTATGGATTTGAAGCTCCGATGTGGCAAGTGACAGCCTCAAAAACTACATGATTAGATTGATCTGCAAAGAGGAGTGGACCAATTTCCTCCTGACAATGCGCAAACCTATCTAGTGCAAAATGATTCGAAATAATTATTTCCTTCACTGTATTAGGGAACCCACAAAGTAGTGTTAGCTAATAGAAATCCACAAAGTACTTATTCTCTATAAAAAAAAGAACAATGTTCCTCTGAGCCCCATAACAGTCGCTATGGCTGCTACGGCTATTGTTATGCCCATGCTGTTGTGGGTAGACATGCGAACAGATGGCCGATGACGACAGTAATGGAATACAGTTACTTAACAACCAAATGCAGTCATCAGGAGGATCAATGTCTGCCACTGAGGACTTGCTGCAAGAGTGGGAAATGTGAGCACCAGCCACAGTAAGTGAACATAGCCTAAATTGGGAATCAAACTGTAGTGCCGAGCACTCCTAACTAGGTATGAGCGATTGTGTCAACAGTCTTTATCGAGTCGATATCGATAATTATCATGCCGATAGTCGATAACAGATTATCGCCGATGACCATTAAAGTCCATGGGAGAGGAACAACAGCTTAATTTTTACACCCAAACAGGTGCGGAGAAGCTGGTACTAACATCCACAACAGGAAACTGGATATGTGCTACATCTTAGGCAAGACAATTAGGTTATAAAAGTCACAGAAAAAAATTCATAGACTAAAATAATCATTATGTTCAATGGCTAACCGAAAACATGAGGACGGTGTAGCCACAGCAGGTACAGCGGTAGCAGCTGCAAAGGGACCCCTTTCACACAAAACAAGACACCGGTATTGGAAATGGCACATGGCAACTAGCAGGAGACCCCTACCACTTTTTGCACCAGGGACCAGCATCTCGTCACATATGTATTGGCAGCAAGAACGTCCCAACCGGTAACGCGGAGGTTCAGCTGGGAGTGCTCTAGGGGGTCCAGTTGGCCAATGAGCCCTGTCTCAAATTCCTGCATTCTATTGTCAATTTGTGTGGGTGAAACAAAATTGCTCACTTTTGATTTGTAACGTGGATCAAGGAAGGTGGGCAAAAACTAACCGCTGTTCATTGTGATGGCCTTGAAGCATGGCAAATACGCTTTTTTCATTAAGACCTTTACTATTGGTTTCATTTACAGTGGCATGACCCCAAAACCAGCAAAGATGTCCTTGATGGACCCTCAGAATAAAAAGTGAAGGAAGAAACAAGTATTTGAACCACTATTTTAGTGAAATGGACATTGACTATCCCTGTCCTTTAATGCAGCATGGCCTCAAAATCCACACAGATGCCCTGATGGACCCTCAGAATTAAAAGTGCCGAAACAAAGTATTATTTGAACCACCATTTTAGTTGAACTGGACATTGACTATACCTGTCCTGTACCACAGCATGACCCTCAAACTTGCATGACCCAAAGATTAAAAATTGTTCAAAGAAAGTAGTCTTTGAACTACTATTTTAGTTGAACTGGACATTGACTATACCTGTCCTGTACCACAGCATGACCCTCAAATCTGCATGACCCACAGATTAAAAAGTGCCGGAAGACAGTAGTCTTTTAACCACCATCTTAGTTGAACTGGACATTGACTATTCCTGTCCTGGACCGCAGCATGACCCTTAAATCTGCATGACCCACAGATTAAAAAGTGCCGGAAGAAAGTAGTTTTTGAACCACCATTTTAGTTTAACTGGACATCGACTATCCCTGTCCTGGACACAAACATGACCCTTAAATCTGCAAGACCCACAGATTAAAAAGTGCCGGAAAAAGGAGTCTTTCAATCACCATTTTAGTTGAACTGGACATTGACTATACCTGTCCTGTACCACAGCATGATCCTCAAACCTGCATGACCCAGAGATTAAAAAGTGTTCAAAGAAAGTAGTCTTTGAACTACCATTTTAGTTGAACTGGACATTCACTATACCTGTCCTGTACCACAGCATGACCCTCAAATCTGCATGACCCACAGATTAAAAAGTGTCGGAAGAAAGTAGTCTTTCAACCACCATTTTAGTTGAACTGGACATTGACTATACCTGTCCTGTACCACAGCATGACCCTAAAACCTGCATCAACCCAGATATTAAAAAGTGTTCGAAGAAAGTAGTCTTTGAACTACCATTTTAATTTAACTGGACATTGACTATACCTGTCCAGTACCACAACATGACTCCAAACTTGCATGACCCACAGATTAAAAAGTGTCGGAAGAAAGTATTATTTGAACCACCATTTTTGTTGAACTGGACATTGACTATACCTGCCCTGCACCACAACATGACCCTCAAACCTGCATGACCCAGAGATTAAAAAGTGTTCAAAGAAAGTAGTCTTTGAACTACCATTTTAGTTGAACTGGACATTCACTATACCTGTCCTGTACCCACAGCATGGCCCTCAAATCTGCATGACCCACAGATTAAAAAGTGCTGGAAGAAAGTAGTCTTTCAACCACCATTTTAGTTGAACTGGACATTGACTATACCTGTCCTGTACCACAGCATGACCCTAAAACCTGCATCAACCCAGATATTAAAAAGTGTTCGAAGAAAGTAGTCTTTGAACTACCATTTTAGTTTAACTGGACATTGACTATACCTGTCCTGTACCACAGCATGACCCTCAAATCTGCATGATCCACAGATTAAAAATTGTCGGAAGAAAGTAGTCTTTCAACCACCATTTTAGTTGAACTGGACATTGACTATACCTGTCCTGTACCACAGCATGACCCTCAAACCTGCATGACCCACAGATTAAAAAGTGCAGGAAGAAAGTAGTATTTGAAGCAGTATTTTAGTTAAACCGGACATTGACTATACCTGTCCTGGACCGCAGCATGACCCTGAAACCTGCATGACCCACAAATTAAAAAGTGCCGGAAAAGAAGTCTTTGAACCAAAATTTTAGTTGTACTGGACATCGACTATCTCTGTCCTGGACCGCAGCATGACCTTTAAACCTGTCTGACCCACAGATTAAAAAGTGCCAGAAGAAAGTAGTTTTTGAACCACCATTTTAGTTTAACTGGACATCGACTATCCCTGTCCTGGACTGCAGCATGACCCTTAAATCTGCAAGACCCACAGATTAAAGAGTGTCAGAAAAAGGAGTCTTTGAACCACCATTTTAGTTGAACTGGACATCGACTATCCCTGTCCTGGACTGCAGCATGACCCTTAAATCTGCATGACCCACAGATTAAAAAGTGCTCAAAAGAAAGTACTCGTTGAACCACCATTTTAGATGAACTGAACATTAACTAAATATGCCTGTCCTGGACCGCAGCATGTCCCTTAACCCCTTAACGACCTTAGACGTATCCATACGTCCATGTCGTTTTGGGGTTAACGCACCTGGACGTATGGATACGTCCTGAGGATCGCGCAAACTCTAAAGCAGAGTTCGCGCGATCGGCGCGGGGTGTCAGCTGTATATTACAGCTGACATCCCGCAGCGTCGGCCCCGACCCCGGATCGCTCCGGGGGGGGGGGGCGGTTAACCCCTTAATTATCGCGACGATCGGGTCGCAATAACTAAGGGAGACGCAGGAGGAGATCGCTCCTCCTGCGTCTCTGTCGGCGGCAGCAGCGCACGGATCGGGCGATCCATGCAGCTCCTGTCCTCTGACAGACAGCACGGAAGGCAGAGAGGCACGCCCCGGCATCGTGACTGACAGTTGTCATAGGAACCAGTCATAGCAACAAGCTATGCACTGATTCCTATTGAATGAGAGATCTAAAGATCTCTCATTCAAATCCCCTATGGGGAAAAGTAAAATAAAAATGTGAAAAAGTGAAAAAAAGTAAAAAAAAGTGAAAAACAAGTAAAACACAAACACGAAAAATAAAATAAAATACGTACACCGCCCTTTTCCCCTTTACAAACGCCAATCGCCCCCCAAAAAAGATCAAAAATAAATAAAGTACCCATATTTGGTGTCGCCGCGTGCGTAACGACCTGCCCTATAAATCTGTTATGTTAATTAACCTGTACGGTGAACGCCGTGAAAAAAAAAAAAAAAAAAACAATCACAGAATTAAGATTAATGATTAAAGTTATTCTCACATAAATTGACACATGTCAGATTTCAAAAATAGGGCTGTGTCAGGAAGGTCAAAACAGGCTGGGTCCTTAAGGGGTTAAACCTGTCTGACCCACAGATTAAAAAGTGCCGGAAGAAAGTAGTTTTTGAAGCAGTATTTAGTGAAATGGACATTGACTATACATATCCTGTAACGCAGCACAGGTGCCCTTATGGACCATCAGCAGAAAATTTCGCAATAAGAAATAAACTATATTAAAAACAACTAGTTTTCCAATGCTGCTGCTGCTAGAGCTACTTGCCATTCTACTGGTGACATTGTTCCACCATTACATTAGAATGTGAAGCAAAAGAAACAGATGTCCCCAGAAGGTCAATGAGGCCTGTCTGAAAATCCTGCATTCTAATATCAAGTGGGTTGAAGGAAATTATTGATCAAGGCAGGTGAGGCTTTAAATGTGGATCATTGAGGTTCAGCTGGCAGGGCCGGACTTACAGTGGGTGTGGTGAGAGCCCGGGCTGGCGTCCGTCATCTATTAATACGCAGGTTCAGCTAGGAGGGCCGGAGTTACATTGGGTGTGGTGAGAGCCAGGGCTGGCGTCAGTCATCTATTAACACGACAAAAATGCCCTTATGATGTAGCATGAAAACAGTCGTACTGAAGCAGAGTGCGGAAGCGGAAGTGTGAGCTAAGACCTCCAGCCTTCCTCAGTACACAGTCAAGACCTGGGTAGCGCTTGAGAAATTTCTGCCTCTACGAGAGCGCTTGCCCCTCCGTATGAGTGCGGACCAATTGAGCTTCACTTGGAGACGCTGGTGCTTGACGCTCCTGTTCCATCAAGGTGCCCTTTTCCTTGGCTTTATTTTTCTCGTTTTACTCAACGTGCTGGAGGAAATTGTCTCTGTTCTTGGGGTGGCGAATGTGCTCCATACTCCATGTACTCTGAATAACCTACATCTGTTTAAGTCTTCCTGTAGGGGGGGAGTTGGCCAATGAGCCCTGTCTCAAATTCCTGCATTCTACTGTCAATTTGTGTGGGTGGAACGAAATCGCTCACTTTTGATTTGGAACGTGGATCAAGGAGGGTGGACACCCAGTAACCGCTGTTCATTTTGATGGCCTTGAAGCATGGCAAATACGCTTTTTTCATTAAGACCTTTACAGTGGCATGACCCCAAAACCAGCAAAGATATCCTTGATGGACCCTCAGAATAAAAAGTGAAGGAAGAAACAAGTATTTGAACCACTATTTTAGTGAAATGGACATTGACTATCCCTGTCCTTTAATGCAGCATGGCCCCAAAATCCACACAGATGCCCTGATGGACCCTCAGAATTAAAAGTGCCGAAACAAAGTATTATTTGAACCACCATGTTAGTTGAACTGGACATTGACTATACCTGTCCTGTACCACAGCATGACCCTCAAATCTGCATGACCCACAGATTAAAAAGTGTTCGAAGAAAGTAATCTTTGAACTACTATTTTAGTTGAACTGGACATTGACTATACCTGTCCTGTACCACAGCATGACCCTCAAATCTGCATGAACCACAGATTTAAAAGTGTAGGAAGAAAGTAATCTTTGAACCACCATTTTATTTGAACTGGAAATCGACTATCCCAGTCCTGCACTGCAGCATGACCCTAAAACCTTCATGACCAACAGATTAAAAAGTGCTGGAAGAAAGTAGTCTTTGAAGCAGTATTTTAGTGAAATGGACATTGACTATACATATCCTATAACGCAGCACAGGTGCCCTTATGGACCATCAGCAGAAAATTTCGTAATAAGAAATAAACTATATTAAAAACATCTAGTTTTCCAATATTGCTGCTGCTAGAGCTACTTGCCATTCTACTGGTGAGATTGTTCCACCATGACATTAGAATGTGAAGTAAAAGAAACAGATGTCCCCAGTAGGTCAACGAGTCCTGTCTGAAAAATCTGCATTCTAATGTCAAGTGGGTGGAAGGAAATTATTGTACCTCACTTGTACAATTCAGAGGAATATTTGTATCAGCTATTTTGTAAATGCAAGTTTTGTAGTAGTTTGATTCTAGAAAACACATTTTTAAAATAGGATGGAATCCCACCACATCTTTGTTTTTATTTTTTTAAATTGTATTAAATAGGTTGTCTCTAGAGATGGGCGAATTTCCCGAAATTCGTTTCGTTCACTTCGCCGAATTTCTCGGCAAAAAATAACTTCGTTCCGAATTACTTCGGCACGAATCACGTTAAGAAACAGCTATTTCCAGGCTGCACAGAGCCTGCAGGGTGCTGTAGAACATTGTGCCATGCTTAAATATGCAGAGGGAGCTTGGTTTGGTCTTCATACAATGTTGTGTTTTAGTATGACATGCCGCTCTTAGAATCGCTTCACTATAAAATTCCCTGGGCACTTAAGAGGGCAAAACTGACCAAAAAAATGAAGGGGGAATGTAGCCTGATAAAGTCATGCGAGCGACAGCTTGAAAAAAACAAGCTGAGAGCTCAGGTGGCAACATCAGTTGACAGAGTGTGGAGGTACGCGGCAGCCACAGCAGCATGAGGTCAGAGAGTGGCACAATGACATTCTGGAGGTGGCAAAAACTGTAGTAGGCCACAGAGTGGAACAATGACACAGTGTGTAGGTCACAGCAGCAGCCACAGCAGCAGCATGAGGTCAGACAGTGGCACAATGACACAGTGTGTAGGTCACGGCAGCAGCCACAGCAGCAGCATGAGGTCAGACAGTGGCACAATGACACAGTGTGTAGGTCACGGCAGCAGCAGCATGAGGTCAGGCAGTGGCACAATGACACAGTGTGTAGGTCACGGCAGCAGCATGAGGTCAGATAGTGGCACAATGACACAGTGTGTAGGTAACGGCAGCAGCAGCATGAGGTCAGGCAGTGGCGCAATGACACAGTGTGTAGGTCACAGCAGCACATGAGGTCAGGCAGTGGCACAATGACATTCTGGAGGTGGCAAAAACTGTAGTAGGCCACAGAGTGGGACAATGACACAGTGTGTAGGTCACGGCAGCAGCCACAGGAGCAGCATGAGGTCAGAGAGTGGCACAATGACACAGTGTGTAGGTCACGGCAGCAGCCAAAGGAACACTGAGGTCAACAGTGGCACAATCACATTTCTGAGGTGCAAAACAGGAGTAGGCCACAGAGTGGACAATGACACAGTGTGTAGGTCACGCAGCAGCAGCATGAGGTCAGACAGTGGCACAATGACACAGTGTGTAGGTCACGCAGCAGCACAGAGCAGCATGAGGTCAGACAGTGCACAATGACACAGTGTGGAGGTCACGGCAGCAGCCACAGCAGCAGCATGAGGTCAGACAATGGCACATGACATTCTGGAGGTGGCAAAAACAGGAGTAGGCCATCGAGTGGGACAATGACACAGTGTTTAGGTCACGGCGGCAGCAGCATGAGGTCAGACAGTGGCACAATGACACAGTGTGTAGGTCACGGCAGCAGCCACAGCAGCAGCATGAGGTCCAGACATGGTGGCACAATGACACAGTGTGTTAGGTCAACGGCAGCAGCATGAGGTCAGGCAGTGGCACAATGACATTCTGGAGGTGGCAAAAACAGGAGTAGGCCACAGAGTGGGACAATGACACAGTATGTAGGTCACGGCAGCAGCCACAGGAGCAGCATGAGGTCAGACAGTGGCACAATCACATTCTGGAGGTGGCAAAAACAGTAGAAGGCCCCAGAGTGGGACAATGACACAATGTGTAGGTCACGGCAGCAGCCACAGGAGCAGCATGAGGTCAGACAGTGGCACAATCACATTCTGGAGGTGGCAAAAACAGGAGTAGGCCACAGAGTGGGACAATGACACATTGTGTAGGTCACGGCAGCAGCCACAGGAGCAGCATGAGGGCAGACAGTGGCACAATGACAGTGTTAGGTCACGGCAGCACAGCATGAGGTCAGACAGTGGCACAATGACACAGTGTGTAGGTCACGGCAGCAGCCACAGCAGCAGCATGAGGTCAGACAGTGGCACAATGACACAGTGTGTAGGTCACCGCAGCAGCCACAGCAGCAGCATGAGGTCAGACAGTGGCACAATGACATTCTGGAGGTGGCAAAAACAGGAGTAGGCCACAGAGTGGGACAATGACACAGTGTGTAGGTCACGGCAGCAGCAGCATGAGGTCAGACAGTGGCATAATGACATTCTGGAGGTGGCAAAAACAGGAGTAGGCCACAGAGTGGGACAATGACACAGTGTGTAGGTCACGGCAGCAGCAGCATGAGGTCAGACAGTGGCACATGACATTCTGGAGGTGGCAAAAACAGGAATAGGCCACAGAGTGGGACAATGACACAGTGTGGAGGTCACGGCAGCAGCCACAGCATCAGCATGAGGTCAGACAGTGGCACAATGACACAGTGTGGAGTGGGTGGCAATACCAGTCCCTGGTAAAGATGGTTGTTGGCAGAGGAGAAACTGTCAGCAGATGTGTGGCATCAGGCGGGTGGCGGCATCAGAATAGTGGCTGAGGCAGGTAGTTTGAACCCAGACTCATTTTTCACAATTTGGGTGAGGCGTCATGGCTGGATGTAGTCTGAACGCCTAAGGCATTGGTGTGTGAAATCCTGCCGATCCACGCCTGATTCATCTTGACAAAGGTCAGCGTTCCACATTTCCCGTGGACAAGCGGGTTCTCCTTGGGCTAACGATGGCCCCCGCCGCACTGAACACCCGCTCGATCCACAATATGGCCGGGGCGGGACAACCCACGCAAACTGGGAAATTTTGGGGCCCCACACACCATTTGGCTGCCCAGTTTTCCAGCGGTCTTCAAACGGGTGGCAGAATGCTGGTCCAAGAGGCCCCCCACCGTTGTTCAGGACTGCTCCAGTCCTGTGCGCTGGCGACTACCCTCCCCTAGGGGTGAAAGGTTGCTCATCATACTCCAGATGGGTTTACTGCGAGGCGAACGCTCCCCCCCCACCTTCCCCCAGCAGCCGGGGCATAGTACGTGCGCGCGAAACCCCCCGGTCAACCTGTCAAGGGGGACGAGCCCACATAGGCAGGGGCCCAAAACCATTACGAGGACCCCAAAAAATTTTTTGATTTGCCTCCCCTCATAGGGGAAAAACCCCATTTTGGACCGGTACGAGGGTCCAATTTGGGGTGGGGAGCCAAAATCATCCCCTGCCAGATGCTACTTTTGGGCTGTCACTACCAGCAACACCGGGCTACTCCAAAGCAAAAGGCAGTTTTCCCAAACCCCCACCCTTTACCCCCAAACTTAACTTGATCCCACAGGGGTTTTTTTATAAAACACTAAAAATTTGACAAAAGTTTCCAAACCGGGGTCCAAGGCGGGTAGGGGGGGCTCATCCCAGCAATCCCGGGCGGGCTGTTTCTACATGCCCCCAAACCACAAAAAAGGCAACCCTGGGAGCCTATCATTCTGGTTTTGGGGACTCACAAGAATATCTCAGGTTGGGGTGGAAAATCTCCAAAAACCCCGGTCGAGATCTCCATTAAAACCGGACACCAGGGACTTCTTAACAACTCAAGCCCTTGTCCACTTCCTGGGGGCACCATTTTGGCAACCTGGTTTAAAAATCCTTGTATACAAAAAATACCCCAAAAGGATGGAGTTGCAGCATGTGGGGACACACCTGGAGAAACTAAACCTCCCAAAAAAAACCAATAACACGCTAAAACCATTTCATACCGCCAAAACTATTTTAAATTGGGAGGACCTATTCTACAGCGAAGGGGAACTTCAAGGGGGCCCAGATGTGCCCCAGAAAAGCAAACCTCTTTGGGGCGAACGGAAGGAGCGTTCTATCCACATGCACCCCCAAAACCCCAAAGTGAAACCTCCTTTAAAACCGATAACATTGTCATCTGACGCGGGCGAGGACCCCCAAATTTAAAAATTCCAAAAAGACTAAATAATTTCCCACCCACCATAAAACCTAAAGCTTACCTTTTCAGAGAGCAAAATCCATTTTCGGGTTTCACAAAACAATCAAAGAACACCGCAACTCACACTGACCACAAACCCCCAAAAGAACGGCCAAACCCAGGGAAGACACTTCCCCCCCCAAACACACAACGCAATCCATTTTAATACAGCCAGGCTATACGGTACAATCGATTTTGCTCCCAAAAAGCAGACCTGGACAAAAACCTCCGGATTGAGGGGCAAAATTTTTTCCAATTGGGATACAGGCCCAAAAAGACGGCAATCAAACACAAAGCGGGGGCCCCCATCACAAGACAGCCGCTCACAACAAAGAACCCCGAAGGAAAAACATGCCCCTAGTTGTAACCTACAAACCCACAGCTGGAGATCCACAAATTTGCCCCAAAGGAAATTCAACCTGTGCACAAAGGCAATAGACTCAAAGACAATTCCCCCCCCCCCCTCTCCTTTCCTTTCGGCAACCACCAAACCTGTGGCTATTATTTTCCGGACGCCCTAAGGGCCCCCCCGAAAATGGGACCCTCATCCGGGGCCCCGAACAGTGCAAGACCTCAGGCACATCCACACGCTGACAGTGTACCTTTCCCCCAGTCCACTCACAGAATAGGGGACATTTTCCTCAGGCAAACATGTGGGATCTAATTTGGTAGCAATGCCCATCACACCTTTATGTTGGGGGGAAAAAGGCAAAACCAGCCCCAGAAATCACATAATTTACTATTAAAAAAAGCAAAAACGACTTCCAGGGCACAAAACTTCTCCCGAAGACCCCTTGATTTAAGCGAAAATTAGGGTTTTTTAAGGACACTTAAGACGCAGGGGAGAGAAAAGAAAGGAATTTTAAAAAAGAATGCAAAAATTTTTAGACTCTGCAAAATGGCTAAAAATTCAAGCCATTAGTAAAACTATGTGTGAACTGTGATGGTCACAAATCACGGCCTGATGGCTGCTAATAACGCAGAAAAACGCCCCCCCTCTTCACGCCTCCAATTTTTCCAATAGTTGATTGCTTGACCTGTTGAAAATACTTTCTGCTTAATTGCATTTGTTATTGTTAAGAATTCGAAGTTTCTTTGAAGGGTCCATGTCTTTGTGTAAAAAAAGGTCTGTAAATTTTAAATTTTTTGTATAACATCATGTCTAAAAAAGGGGAGCTAGTTTCTCTCAAAGCCACCACAAATAACTCAGTTAGCCTGAAAAAGGTATCCCTGATTTTTTCACTCTTCTAGCCAGCAAATAACAGCTGCGGGCCTCCACAAGTGACTCTGGGGGCCCCCTGCCTCCATTTCCACTGTATACTGCCACAGTGCTTGGGGTCACTCCCGCTTCCTCATCTCCATCCACCTCCCCAGCTGCCCCCTGCTCCTCCTCTCTTGTCACCTGGATAAAAAACCCACCATTTCACCGACAATGCTTCGCTCGAATGTCCTCCCCCTTTCTCCTTCATTTCAGTCCCCACCGGACCATGGGGCCCAAACGAGATGTAGTCGCCAGTCTCCATCCCCCCCAAAAGATTTTTCAGCATCTTTTCCCGGACTAAAGCGTGGAAGACGTTATTCACCCCGTATCCGGCGATGACAAAAAACGCGCCTCCTCGAAGGCCCTCAACAAAGGGCAGGGGTCACGCAAGCTCCCCACTGGCTACATCAAATTCACAGGGGAGTACTTCTGCTGCCTGGATCAAAAAAATCTTAATGGCCTTTCTCTGTTCATACAGTCGCCCCCACATGTGCAGGCGGGAAATTTCCAAGGGTTGGAAACACCCAATAAGTTTTTGGGGGAGCCATTCGCCGCTGCAACTCGAGGAGGGGTTCCTGGCTTTGACGAATGGATAAAGTGCATGCACATTTTGGCCTTTTTTCAGAATCTCGAAGATCGGGTGGAAATTTCGGGAACCTTTCACACCCAAATTTGAACACTTGCCCTGCAGGGCAAGGACCACCTCCTCATGCAGCGCGGACCCCCATTTTCCCCTCCCTTTTGCCCCATCACCATGGTTCCAATTTGCATTTGGGCGCGAGAAACCCACATCGTTTTTTGCTGCATACGCGAGCAGTTCCTCCCCATTACTTCTTTCACCGAGGCAACCCAGTGTAGAACTGCGTGACACCGCTTTCCCACACTTGAAGATGGCAGTACTGTGAGGCTGGATGGTGGGGGGGTGGAGGGGGGAGGGGGGCGGACTTGACGCAGGAGCACATTTTGACAACGTGGGGGTTTAAAGCAGCTCTCCTTCCAAGTTTTGGTGTGCTGGCCAAACACAAACCCATGGGCCGAAAGGACTGTAGGGGCCCTACCGTAGTTACAGCCCAGACGTCCCGCTGCCGGGGCACCTTGGGAAAAAACCCGAAAGCAAGGACTGGCCCCCCCCTTCTGTTCTACATATTTAGAAGTCGGGTACTCCTTTTTTTGGAAAAAAAATTACGGCGGGGAACCTCCATTTTGGGCTGGGCAAAAGCCATTTTTTCTGAACGTGAGAGCCACCATTTAGAAAGGGGGGGACTGAGTACCAACAAGGACGGGGAGCAGGTCAGCTGCTGCACCTTAGGATGGGGGGACGCTACTGTTGTCTCTTTGCAATCGCCCGCAAACCTGCGGGCCCATGAGTAGCGAGGAGCAGGAGCACGGCCGGAGATGATTCAAAGAGAAACAGCTCCTTCTGCAGAGGGGGGGGACCCTTCTGGCTGCAATGGCGCGTGCCACGGGGCCTTTGCGCTGCTGTTGCGCGGCGCAGGATGGACCACCACATCTGACCACGTTTCTCCCAGGCCACCGGATGGTGACCCTGCATGTGTTGACGCGGGGCCGGGTGCCAACGTAGCTCCCGGGCCACGCTTACTTTCTCTTAAAGTTTCTACATATCCCATATTCGGCTCCCCCTTCTTTTGCAAAGAACTGCCACACCCCGAGTAAATTGGGTTTTACCGCCCCCCCTCCGCACGATGACTAAGCCGCCGCGCCCCCTGAGGCCCCTGTGCCCGCTTCTTTCTTGGGCCCCCGCGAAGCGGGTTTTTTCCCCCTGGCCGCTTGGCCCGCCTCACACGCGCTACCTGCACCCCACGGCCACACAACCACTTGCTGGCTGCGCCGCGCCTGACGCACAAGCGACGCCCTCTTCTCCTGACGATGAGAACCTTCCCACCCGGCTCCCAAATGGCGTACATCATCATCATTTGTGTTTCATCGTCACTGCTGTCCCCATCACCGGTCTTTTTAAAAGCAGAGGCTGACCCCTACAACATACCTCCCAGCCCCTCTCAACACTATCTTTCCGCCTCTGCAAGAAGCAGGGAAATGGCCCCATTTTCCCTTTTCGCTGCCAAGAAGCTGCTGACTGCCCCTCAAATTTTTCATCCTCCTAAAAGTGGGGCTGAGCCCAACCACATAGTAGATCCTGGGTGAGGAACGGATGGGACAGAGGCGGGTTGAGGACAGGGGAGGGCCCTGACCCGCTCCCGGGGCCCGCCAACAAGGGTTGTGTCGACGTTCCCACCACTTTGGTGGGGTTGTCAGATGTCACTGGAAAGTGAGACCTGTCAACCAATCAAGAACCATTGGGTTGCGAAAAACACAAACCGATAGAGACAGCGCAGTTTGGCCTCACCGAGTGACCCCTGCGCGACACCCCCTTGTTGTCTCGACCCGGGCCTTTTCCGGATGTTTTGCCTCGCCACTCGCAGGTGAAGACCTCCATTCTTCTACATACTGTTTTTCAAAATGTACAGACACGTTTGATGAAAATATCTTATATGATAAATAACCCCTTATTTTATGCAAATGAACCCACTAAAAGCTTGGGTAACCCTTGGGGAATAAATTGCACTCCACAAATGGGGAGGAAAAATTGACTTGTATTGCCTTTAAAAACTCTGTGTATTTTACTGAATATAAAAGCACAAACAGGCCTTTTTAACCTTTAAAGGAAAAAATCTACAGAATTTCTTTGTGGGGTGAAAAACAAAGTTCTTTTACGATACAAACCCAAAAAACGCTTAAAATTAAACCCGGATGTAAATTTTCGCAAAAGAAAAAGCAGCAGAAAAAACCCAGCTTGTAGCTGTACAATTTCCTTTTTGTACGCTACACAACAAAAAGGGAAAAAAATTTTAATTTAACCTTTGTTGTGAATTATGCACAGGAAAATTAGTTTTTTTTTGGGGTTGAAAAAGAGTTTTTTTGGGTCACAACAGCGCAGAACAACGCTTAAATTAACCCCTGGATGTAATTGCGCAAAAAATTGAGCACCCGGAAAACTAACTTTGGGGCGTGTTACAATTCTTTTTTTACCTACACAACAAAGAAAAAATTTTAATTTAAATCGTTTGTGAAATTTTTGTACGAAAATTGTATTTTTTTTGGCGGGGAAAAGAGTTTCTGGGGTCACCAGCAGCAGAACAACGCTAATTAACCCCCGGATTAAATTGCCAAAAGAATTGGCAAAAAGGGAAAATACCTTTGTAGCGGTTACAATTTCGTGTTTTGTAGCTACAACAAAAAAAAAATTGTAATTAACCTTTCGTTTTGAATTATCTACGGAAAATTTTATTTTTTGGCGGAAAAAAAAACGGTTTTTTGGAGTCCACCAGGAACAATGCTTTTAACCCCTGGATGTAAAAAATTTCTCAAAAGAATTGAGCAAAAGGAAACTACAGCTTTTTACTGTTACAATTGCGTGTTTTCTCCCAAAAAACAAAGGAAAATTGTAATTAACCTTCGTTTTTGTGAAAAACTACAAAAAAATGTAATTTTTTGGGGTTAAAAAGACGGTTTATTTTTGTCACCACATCAGAAAAAAAACTTTTAATTAACCCCGGGTGAAATTGCCAAAAAAAAAGCAACAGGAAACTACTACTTTGAGCGTGTTACAAAAAGCGGTTTTCATGCAAAACCCAAAAAAAAAAAATTTTTTAAATTTCCTTCGTTTGGAATTATCTACAGGAAAATTTAAATTTTTTTCGGGGAGAAAAACGGTTTTTGGGCACAAAAGCGCAGAACAACACTTAAAAAAAACCCCGGGTTAAATGGGGCCCAAAAAAAAAAAGGCAAAAGGGAAAAACAGCTTTTTAGGTGTTACAATTTCTATTTTCTACCTCACAAAAAGAGAAAAAATTGTAATTAACCTTCGTTTGTGAATTTTGCTACAGGGAAAAAGTATTTTTTTTGCGGTGGAAAAAGAAGGGTTTTTTTGGGGCACAAAACAGCAGAACAACGCTTATTAACCCCTGGGTGAATTTCTCAAAAGAATTGACAAAAGGAAAATACTACTTTGTACGTTTTACAATTGGTGTTTTCTAAACCCAAAACAACAAGAAAAAAATTGTAAAATTAAACCCCGTTTGGAAAATTATTTAAGGGGGAAAAATTTTAAATTTTTTTTGGGGGTGAAAAGCGGTTTATATTTGTCACCCCAGCAAAAACAACGTTTAATTAACCCCTGATGTAAATTGCGCAAAAGAATTGAGCAACAGAAACACAGCTTTGTACGGTTACAATTTCGTGTTTTTCACGCTACACAACAAAAAAAAAAATTGTAATTAACCTTTTCCTTTTGAATTACACAGGGAAAAATTTTAATTTTTTTTGGCGGTGAAAAAGACGGTCATTTTTGTCACCACAGCACAAAAACAAGCTTAATAACCCCTGGGGTGTAAATTGCACAAAAAATTTAGCACCAAATATAGCTTTGAAGCGTGTTACAATTTCGGTTTTCTCCTACACAACAAGAAAAAAATTGGAATTAACCTTCGTTTGTGAATTTTTGCACGGAAAATTTATTTTTTGGTGAGAAAAAGACGGTTTCTTGGAGTCCAACACAGCAGAACCAATT
>JAODAL010041178.1:0-36151 GCA_025379985.1 Phyllomedusa bahiana
TGTTATGTTTTGTAACCCAAAAGGGATGTTTTTTCACCCTTTTAAACACCGTGGTGAATATAGAAAAAGCTGTTTTAAAATTTACGTGGAAAGCCCGCGTCAATGAACAAAACCCGGTGTGCAAAAAATCAAAAAAAACGTAACCCGTTATGTTTTTGGGATTAAAAAAAACGGTTTTTTTTTGCCCTTTCATTCATTTGGGGAATAAGGAAAATTTCCCGTTTTAAGATTTACCTGGGTGCTGCCCTCAAAGAACTTTGCTGGGTGTGCAAAAAGGGAAAAAAAAAACCCTAACTGTTATTTTTCGTATGATTTAAAGGTATTTTTTGATTTTTAATTACCCGTGGGGAAAAAAAAGAAATTTTTTGGGTTTTTAAAATTTAGTGGAGCGGTCAATGAACAAAGCTGGGTGTCAAAATCAAAAACAAAGTAATTTTTGTTTTGGTAATAATAAACGGGATTTTTTGAACCTTTTAATTACCTTGGTAATATAGAAAATTTCTGTTTTTAAAATTTTTTGGGTGCGTTGGGCAATGAACAAAATTGGGGGGCAAAATTTAAAAAAAAAAGTAACTGTTATGTTTTTGTAATATACAAAAGGTCTTTTTGCCCCCTTTTAATTCCCCTGGTGAATAAGAATTGCCCGTTTTAAGATTTACTTTGGGTTCTGGGTCAAAGAACAAAACCCGGGTGCGCAAAATTCAAAAAAAACCCCAAAAAGTTATGTTTTTGGGATAAATAAACGGGATTTTTTTTCACCTTTCATTTACCCGTGGGGAATAAAAGAATTGCTGGGTTTTTA
This sequence comes from Phyllomedusa bahiana, assembly GCA_025379985.1. NCBI lineage: Eukaryota > Metazoa > Chordata > Amphibia > Anura > Hylidae > Phyllomedusa > Phyllomedusa bahiana. Next base: position 803 of record JAODAL010041178.1, read on the forward strand.
AAATTTTTGTGGAAGCTCGTCAATGAAAAAATTTTGGGTGCGCAAAAATCAAAAAAAAAACGAACGTTTTTGTTTTTCCCTTGATAAAGGTATTTTTTTGGGAACAAAAACCTGTTTGATTTCAAGATTGCTGGATTGTTATTTAATTTCAATGTGGGATAAAACAACGTACGGTGTAAGGGGAAAATTAAATGAACACATATCTGAAATGTATACTGGGTAATAAAAGTGGAGTTTTTTCCCTCCCCTCCCCCCCCCGTGAATTTAAAAGCGGTAATGCCCGGGTTTAAAAAAATTCCCTTAGCCCAATTTCATAAAAACTTCAAACACTTTTAAAATCCTAAATTGGGAAAGGTCACATAATTTGAGAAGTTTTTTCTTTGCGAAAAAAGACTAATTTCGTAAACTGTTTTTGGCCCCAAGGGGGGAGCGCAGGGGCCTAACCCTAAGAGACGTGAGAGGGCATGAGGCTGGGAAAAAGGAAAAGCTGTTTAAGTAAAACGAGGCTTGTTATTTTTTTCCCCCAATGCAACCCTAACATCCCAGGGCCTGAGTCGCCCACACATTAAACCCCGCTCTTTCTGTAATCGAATTTTTCTGGCCCCAAAATTACAGGGAAACGCCGAAAAAGGGCCCATCTTTAATGATGCTCAGATTTTAAAAATTAAATTAAAATTTGAAAGATTTTGGGAAATTTTTTTTTTTGATCACCCTAAAAAAATTGCCCATTTTTAACTTGTCAAAAAAATTGCTCAACACTAAATTAAAGAAGGGAAAAAACATCCCTAAGGGGAAAGGGTAAATAAGATCCCCTTCCCCTTTGAAAATTTCCCAGGAGTTTTAAAAAAAAAATGGAGTAAAAACACTTTCAGAATGTTTTTGTTAGGTTTTAAACAAAATGATAAAAGAATTTTAAAACGGATAAATTAAAAGAAGTCCGGGCAAACATAAAAGCTTGAGGGTTAGAGTAAATACATTCAGAAGGGCCAGAATTTCCCAAAGGCTTAAAAACAGCTTTCAAGAGGCAATTTGATAAAAGCCCGGGCCCAAATTATGGGGAAAAATTTAAAAAGAAAAAATACAACAGAGATATGGAGGACTATAAAAATTTTAAAAAGGTTTTATTTATGGGGCCTGAAAAAATAAAAATATGCCGAGATCTATTTTAAAGAAGAAGCACTTTGGAAAATATAAAAGAACAGTTAATTTCTCGGATCTTGAAAATACTGACAGTGGAAACACAGATAGTGACACACAAGAGGAGGAAATACCAATTATGGAGACACAAAGGATACTAAATAAAGATATGCCAAAAAACTTAAAAGGCAAACAAAAGAAGGATTATACCACACCAAGAAAATCCCTAAGAACATATGCATAGACCAAACGGATCTACAAAGTGTAATAGACATCACACAAGCGGTTGTTTTGACTCCCATGATTTTGACTGAACCACAACTTGAGGTCCTAAGTCAGGGCCTCAATTTTGTACCGATGCAAGATTTTGATATATTTGATACCATCATTGATATTAATAAATTTGTTAAGTTGCTAACTGTTAAGATACATTTTTAAGATGGGGATAGCAGAGAGGAGGAATTATATCAGAATAAGATACTTACCCACAATCAATATACTGCCTTGCAGTTTAAAGAGCAACTAACGTTGAGAACATTACAGGATCTAGGTTTAGAGTCAGAAGACACTATAGAGGTACCGGTGGGAGAACATAACATACATCACAGCATGCCCAACCCGAGTTTTTACCCTATTAAATCCAGGGTACCAGCCTTAGAAAGTTTTCAAAATGCTATGGAACGTGACCTTATGATATTGTATAATAAAAATCAAAATAAAAAGTATGAAAAATATAATCACCTGGTCACAAATAAAAGCTATAAAGGAGTTCAAAACTAATAAAAATCTCATCATCAAAAAGGCTGACAAGGAAGGTTGGGGGGGCAATCGTTGTGATGGACGCTGGTCTATACACAATGCAGGTCCACAAAATTCTAGATGATACAGTTACATATCGTAAAATTAAGGAAGATTCTATGAAATATTTTCAAAATAGGCTTACAAATGTTTTACAAGAAGTCATGGCCCTAGGCGTTATAAATGACAAACAAATGAAATTCATTAATAAAGAAAACCCCGTTACACCAATTTTTTATGGGGCCCCAAAGGTCCATAAGGATGTTTTTTCACCCAGTTTACACTCGATTATATCAGGGAATGATTCCCTTAATGAGGGTCTGAGTAAATGGGTGGATACGTTTTTGCAACCCATAGTACAGGGCTTACCTGGATATATTAAAGATACTACATCAGTGCTTAATATGTTATCAGGAAAAAGTTGGAAAACAGAATATACATGGGTTACCTGTGACGTCATAGGACTTTATTCATGCATTCCACATGATTTAGCCCTAGTAGCACTAGCCTTTTTTCTTAAACAACATGGCAAATATGAAAGAAATCTACAAAAGTTCATTATTCTAGCAGTGGAATTTCTGCTAAAGAGTAATTTATTCAAGTTTGAACATGATTTTTATTTACAGCTTATTGGAGCCCCAATGGGGGCCACTTTCTCAGCATCTCTGGCAAACATCTACATGGCGTGGTGGGAGCACCATGCAATCTATAGTGCCAGTAACCCTTTTGTAGATTGCAATGTATGGTATGGGCGCTACATCGATGACCTCCTAATTATATGGGGTCGGGATGTAGCGCACATATAGTCATTTATATTGTACATTAATCAGAACCAGTTTAATTTACAGTTTACGGGTAATTGGAATAAGTTGGAAATTCCTTTTTTTGGACATATGCCTCAAAGGTTTGGTTGATATGGAGAAAATTATCACCACATTTTACCGTAAGCGAAGCTCAGGGAACTCAATGCTTAGGGCCAATAGTTGTCATTCATCTAATACGATAAAAGCAATTCCCTATGGAGAACTGGTTAGAGCAAGAAGAATATGCACACGAGAAGATAATTACAAACAAGCAGAAGCAGACATAATGATTAGATTAGAACAAAGAGGATATAAGAGGAAGGATATAAACAAGGCCAAACAAAAGATCAGTAACAAAAAACAAGAACAGCTTTTAGAGAAAAAGCATTATAACAACAGAGACACCAGCAAGAAAGAATTACTTTTTCTACTAGATATAGTAGTAATTTAAATCAAGTGAAAGCCATATTCAGGAGAAATCTAAACATATTACGTTAGGACAATAAACTTACAATAAACTTACAATAAACTTACAAAAATTTTGGATAAGGGAATACAAGTGGTACCTAAAAGAGGCAAAACCTTAGGTAATATGATATCTTCTAGTACCTACAGTATATACCTAACCAAGATAGATCAGGTAAGATATGGTTGTCACAAAAGGGATTCTTTAGATGAGGTGGCAGCCGCTGTAATGCTTGCAGATTAGCATATAAGACCACGAATTTTACTGATGTAAATAGGAAATGCACATATGACATACGACAATTTATCAACTGCGACAGCCATCGTGTAATATATAAAATTCAGTGCACAATTTGCTATAAGAAGTATGTAGGCAGTACAGTACGGAAATTAAAAACACCTATTATGGAGCACGTTTCCAGTATCAAAAAATTTTGGGAAAGTCACAATGGTGACCTCAAGGGCTTCCAATTCTATGCTATAGAGAGGATAACACGTCCGAGGAGGTAACTGGACCAAACTAGTCAGACATAAAGACGCGCAATGGATCCTCAGATTAAGGACAAGAAGACCAGTAGGTCTTAATTACCATACTGATATGTTGTATTTTTATTAAAAAAATGACAGAGATATGTTTAGATTATATTTACATATATACTTCTGTTATTGTTCTGATATAGTATCTATGTAAGAGCATAAATGGTCATTATAAGCAGTCCAATATACATGTATCTAAAAGTATGTGTCACGGATGCCCCTGCGACCCTCATCCCGGGTTGCAGGCGCATCCGTGCCCCGACGCCGAGTGGCGCCCCGTCACTCACGTCGGGTCCAGGGTCCGCTCACCCCCCTGCCCATGCCAGTGTTCACTTACCCGGCCACACTCCTGTCCTGTCTGTCTCTGTCCCTCGGCGTGCGCGGCGCTGCTCCCTAGGGTGCGCGCACGCCGGCAGTGTTAGATTTAAAGGGCCAGTGCACCGGTAATTGGCCATTGCCGGTCACTGCCCCTATTTAAGCCTGCCTCTTCCTGACAGCCTTGCCGGATCTTTAGTGCCCTTGCCTACTGAGAAAGCGTTCCAGAAAGCCTTGTTCTGATTTCCTGTGTACCATATCTTCTGCCTGTCCTCGACCACGAATCTTGCCGTCTGCCCTGACCCTTTGCCTGTCCACGACTACGAACCAGAGCCGCCTGTCCTGATCTTCTGCCTGTCCCTGACAACGAGCCTGCCTGACGATTCGTTACCTCGCCTACCCTTGGCCGCCACCGCAAGCAAGTCCCGCCAGTGGAAGCGACCTGGTAGATTCCCGCCGCAGCAAGTCCATCCTGCTTTGCAGCGGGCTCTGGTGAATACCGGGACCTACTTAGATTCCGCTCCCTGGTGTGGGCTTCCACCATCGCTTGCGGTGGTCCAGCGAATCCACTACCAGACCGTTACAGTATGCGCTTTAATTGGCCTTTGGAATCATGTGATAGAAGCTAGATTGGTGATTGGTTTTAATGCTATTTTAAAAGTAGGGCGGCATAGGGTGGCTGGTTTGGGGGTCCAGCTACTGTAGAAATAAATCTTATTTCAAATACTAATTGTGTCTTGAAAATTTTATTGAGTGTCAAAATGGTTATTTTTGCTGGTTTCTGGGTACAGCTATTGCATAATACACCGTTAGCAAATATCCTATAGAAAGAAATTTATTTCAAATAGTGATTGCTTGGTGACACTTTTATTGAGTGGCCAAAGGTTCCTTTTTCCACTTTTGGGGGTACAGTTCTTGCATAACAGAGCGTTACCAAAAATCCCATAGAAAGAAATCCATTTCAAATATATGTTTGCTTGCTTCAAATTATTCGGATTGAAGAAAATTACATTTTTCCACTTTTGGGGGTAGAGTTCTTGCATAACAGACCGTTACCATATCTCCCATAGAAAGATATGTATTTGTGGTTGTTTGCTGTAAATTATTCTGATTGAAGAAAAGTTCATTTTGCCAGTTTTTTGGTTCAGTAATTGTAAATTGTAAATTGTAAATCTCCTATACAAAGAAATATATTTTAAATAGTGGTTGGTTGGTGAAAATTATACTGAATGAAGAAAAGTTCTTTTTTGGCAGTTTTGAGGGTGAAATACCTTTCAAACATATTGTGTGTTATTGTCATACAAATATATATCCAGGAAATAGAGTTCTCTCTGTTGCTAAATTTTACTCAACTGCAAAAAGGATAATTTTGCCAGATTTTAAGTCCACATAACTCTGAAATATACCAGTGCATTATTGCGATCCACATATACAGTGGGGAAAAAAAGTATTCAGTCAGCCACCAACTGTGCACGTTCTCCCACTTAAAAAGATGAGAGAGGCCTGTAATTAACATTATAGGTAGACCTTAACTATGAGAGACAAAATGAGAAAACAAATCCAGACAATCACATGGTCTGATTTGGAAGGAATTTATTTGCAAATTAGGGTGGAAAATAAGTATTTGGTCAATAACAAAAGTTCTACATGTGATATATGTGGTGGCAGCAAGAACATCCCAACGGGGAACCTGGAAGTTCAGCAGGCAGAGACGTAGTTATAGGTGGTGCATCCTGAGGTGACCCAAAAGCCCCTTTGACACATAAGAAGACACTGGTATTGGAAATGGCACATAGTAACTGGCAGGGGTGCCAATAGGGCAGTACTCCTATCAGGGGCCCTAGTCAAAAAGTGGCCCACTGATGTGTTAAAAAATAGGAACTACTTATTGGTGGGGCCCCATTTGATTTGGCTGACTGGGGCCCTGAAACAGTTAATAGATAACTGATGGCAGCCCTGGTAATGAATGGTGGGGGGCATTTCACTTTTTGCACCAGGGGTCAAGAACTTGAACTTACGCCTATGCAGGCTGGACTAGATTAGACGGCAGTACCATTGCTGGCAGCGGGAACATGCCAATGGGGAATATGGAGGTTTCGGTTTGACAAGGTTAGGCGGCAGTACTATTGGTGGCAGTGAGAACATGCCAATGAGGAACCTATGCATGTGATAAGAACCTGTAATTAACATCCAGAAGAGTCAACTGCATATGTGGAAATACAATTTGCCTCTAAAAGTGACAGAAAAAAATTGAGAGGCTTAAATACTTAATTCCTTTCAATGACTAACTGAAAAGATGAAAACCAAAAATAGAAGGTAGAAACAGCACTGGATATTGAAAAAATAGAATAGTGCACGTCCCTCAGACTGAACAATGTCTGCAGTAATACAAAAATTGAAAGGACAGCACTTGAAAAGCAAACGGTGTTTATTCCAGCACACCGTTTGCTTTTCAAGTGCTGTCCTTTCAATTTTTGTATAACTGAAAAGATGGACAGCTTGCGAGCAGGGGCGTAGCAATAGGAGGTGCAGCGGACTATATTAGATGGCATTAGGTGGCAGCAATGATATGGCAATGGGGAACATGGAGGTTCTGGTTCGACAAGATTAGGCAATGGGGAACAAGATTAGGCTGCTGTAACATTGGTGGCAGCGAGAACATGCCAATGAGGAACCTATATAGGTGGAGAGAAGCTGTAATTCTGACCCATAATAGTAACCTGGATATGTGGAACAATGTAGTGAAGAAAATTGGCAACTAAGAGAAACAGATAAAAATTGAGAGACTAAAATACTAAATTGATTTCAATGGCTAACTGAAAAGATGAGAAGGACAGCTTGCAAGCAGGGGCATAGCTATTCGACGTGACGCGGACTAGAGTAGACGGCAGTAACATTGGAGGCAGCGAGAACATGGCAGTGGGGAACATGGAGGTTCCGGTCTGACAAGATTAGGCAATGGGGAATATGGAGGTTCCGGATCGCCAAGATTAAGTATGGGAAACAGCGAGGTTCTGGTTCGACAAGATTAGGCAATGGGGAACAGCGAGGTTCCAGTTCGACAAGATTAGGTGGCAGTACCATTGGTGGCAGGAAGAACTTGCCAATGGGAAACATCGAGGTTCAGGATAACATTTAAAAGGTGGAGGCATTTAAAAATAAAGATTTGGAGGGCTACAAAGAGGAGGAGTAAAAGGTGTATGCAGTGCACATCAAGTTCATACAGGTTTACGAGGGGCTGCTGATAAGTCGTGGCTTTGTGTTCTTTTTTTGTTTCTATGGTAACAAATGTTTAGAGATGGGGGAATTTCTCAAAAATTTGATTGGGTGACTTCGCTGAATTTTCCGACAAGATTCGTTTCGGTCCGAATTGCTTTGGGACGAATCGCATTAAAAAACAGCTATTTCCAGGCTGCACAGAGCCTGCAGGGTGCTGTAGAACGTTGTGCCATGCTTATATATGCAGAGGTATCTTGATTTGGTCTTCATACAATGTTGTGTTTTAGTATTACACGCAGATGACTGCCGCCGCTCTTAGAATCGCTTCACTCTAAAATTCCCTGGGCACTTAAGAGGGCAAAACTGATCAAAAAACTGAAGCGGGAATGTTGCCTGATAAAGAACTTTTCCACAATGACATTCTGGAGGTGGCAAAAACAGGAGTAGGCCACAGAGTGGCACAATGACACAGTGTGTAGGTGACTGCAGCAGCAACAGCACCAGCAGCAGCATGAGGTCATAGAGTGGCACAATGACAGAGTGTGGAGGTGGGTGGCAATACAAGTCCCTGGTAAAGATGGTTGGTGGCAGATAGAGAAATTGGCAGCAGATGTGTGGCATCAGGCAGGTGGCGGCATCAGAATAGTGGCTGAGGCAGGTAGTTTGAACCCAGACTCATTTCTCACAGTTTGGGTGAGGCGTCATGGCTGATGCAGTCTGACGCCTAAGGCATTGGTGTCTGGAAATCCTGGCCGATCCACGCCTGATTCATTTTGACAAAGGTCAGTCATTCCACATTTCCCATGGACAAGCGGGTTCTCCTTGTGGTAACGATGGCCCCCGCCGCACTGAACACCCGCTCTGATGCCACACTATTGGCTGGGCAGGACAGCTTCTCCACTGCAAACTCGGCAAGTTGCGGCCACACATCCAGTTTGGCTGCCCAGTAGTCCAGCGGATCTTCTAACTGGGGTGGCAGAGTGCTGTCCAAGTAGGCCACGACCTGTTGGTTCAGGGTCTGCTCAAGGCCCTGCTGCTGCTTCTGGCGACTGCCCTCCTCACTAGGCGGGTGAAGGAAGCTGCTCATCAGTGACTCCAGACTTAGGTTGCTGCTGATGGAGCTGGTACTGCTCCTACCCCTCCACACCTTCCCCAGCAGCCGTGGCAGTAGTTACGTGAACGCTGAAAACCCCCCGGTCAGACCTGTCAGAGGAGGGACGATGCCGCACATAGGCAGCGGCCAACTAAATACGGAGGATTTCCCTATAGTATTTGAGTTTGTCCTCCCTCTCAGCAGCTGGGAAAAATGCTCCCATTTTGGACCGGTAGCGAGGGACCAATAGGGCGGAGAGCCAAAAGTCATCCCTCTGCCGGATGCTGACTATTCGGCTGTCACTAGCCAGGCAAATCAGCATGCTGCAGGCCATCTGCACAAGTGACTCCGAGGGGCTCCCTGCCTCCATCTCCACTGTATATTGCCAAGGAGCTTGCGGGTCATCTGCCTCGTCTTCCTCATCTCCATTTACCTCCTCCAGCTGCTCCTGCTCCTCCTCTCTTGTCACCTGGGTAGAAAATCCACTCATTTCACCAGACAATGCTTCTGCTCCAATGTCCTCCTCCTCCTCCTCCATTTTCAGTCCCCACCGGACTCATGTGGCCGCGAGATGTAGTCGCCACGTCTCCAGTCCCCTGCCCAGACAGATTTTTCAGCATCTGTTCCAGGACATGAAGCAGTGGAATGATGTTGTTCATCCCCTAGTCCTGGCGACTGACAAATAACGTCGCCTCCTCGAATGGCCTCAACAAACGGCAGGTGTCAAGCATGAGCTGCCACTGGCTGACATCAAAGTTACACAGGGGAGTACTCCTGTCCGCTTGGATCATCAAAAAATCGTTAATGGCCTTTCTCTGTTCATACAGTCGGTCCAACATGTGCAGGTGGAATTCCAACGGGTGGAAACATTGCATATCAGAGTGTGTTGGGGGAGGCCGTTCTGCCACTGCAACTCTAGGAGGGTGTTCCTGGCTTTGTAGAAATGGATGAAGTGCATGCACAGTTTCCTGGCCATTATCAGAATGTTCTGAAGATCGGTGGAAGACTTCAGGAACCTTTTCACAACCAGATTGAACAAATGCGCCATGCAGGTCACATGGACCATCCCTCCTCGGTGCAGCGCAAACACCATGTTACTCCCATTGTCCGTCACCATGGTTCCGATTTACCGTTGGCGCGGAGAAAGCCCCACATCGATTTCTTGCTGCATGACGCGGAGCAGTTCCTCCCCTGTGTGACTTCATTTGTCAAGGCAAGCCAGGTGTAGAACTGCGTGACACCGCCCTGCCCTACACATGTGGTATGATGGAGCAGTACTTGTGGAGGCTGAGATGATGGTGGTGGTGGAGGAGGAGGAGGCGGACATTGGCACAGGAGCCGCAGTTTGACAACGTGGAGGAGAAAGCGGCATCTCCTGTCCAAGTTGTTGGTGTGCCTGGGCAGGAAGCACATTCACCCAATGGGCCGTAAAGGACATGTACTGGCCCTGACCGTAGTTACAGCTCCAGACGTCCGCGCTGCCATGCACCTTGGAACAAACCGATAAGCTCAAGGACTTGCCCACCTTCTGTTCTACATATTTATGAAGTGCTGGTACTGCCTTTTTGTTAAAGAAATTACGGCTTGGAACTCCCATCTGGCTGGGCCAACCATTATTTTCTCTGAACGGTGGATCCACCATTTGGAAAGGGAGGGCTGCAGTCCAAACAACTTGTACAGGAGCAGGGGTCAGCTTCTGCCCTTTGGGAGGGTTTTGGGACGCATACTGTTTTTCTTTTTGAAATTGCCTGCTGAACGACTGCTGGCCCCTTAGTAGGGGGAAAACAGGAGCTTGGATGGGAATGATGGCAAAGAGAAACCCCCCCTTCTGCAGATGGTGGAGCCTTGACTCTGCAATGGCATGCGTGCCATGGCCGCTGCTGCTGCTTTGCTGGGGGGCAGGTTGACCCCCCCACATCAGCCACATTTCCCCCAAAGCCACCGGAGGGTGACGGCAGTGTTGACGCAGGGCCGTGGTGCCAACGTTAGCTTCCTGGCCACGTTTTCATTTTCTCCCAAAGATTCACATGCCCCATATTCGGCTCCCCCGGGCTTAGCAAAGAACTGCCCACACCGCCGAGTACTGATACTGCCAAGAAAGGCTTGTTGCCCTCCTCAAATTGTTTCCCCCCTCGCTGTATAGGGTGCGAGCCAAAAACATAGTAGATTTTTGCTGAGGGACCGGATGGGACAGAGGCGGGTAGGACAGGTGAGGGCTCTGCCCCCCGCCCCCTGGGCCATCCCAAAACAAGGGGGTTATGTCTGACGGTTTCCCACCGGCTTTTGGGGCTGGGGGGTAAAATGTCAGTTTTCGGGGGGGAGGAAGTGGATGACCTAGTAACCCAATAAAAGAACCATTGGTTGCGGGTCAAACCACGGCCGGTAGATGACAGCGGCAGTTGTGGCCTCACCGAGGCCCCCTTCTGGACATCCCCTTGCTGTGTGCGACCGGGGCCCTGCTCCAGGAATGTTTGTGCCCACTGCCCTCGCAGGTGAAGAACCTGCCCCCTCCGTTGACTACTGTTTTTTCTAAAATGTACAGACACGTTTGATGAAGATATCGTATTAGAAATTTAAAACCCTGTTTTTTGACTCCAAATGAACCCAGAAACAAGCTGGGTAACCCGGGTATAAATTGCGCTCCACAAATGTCCGGGAAAAAATTTTACTTGTATGTGCTTTTAAAAAACTGTGTATTTATAAATGAAAAACAAAAGGTTTAATTAACCTTGGATTGAATTATGCTACAGGCAAAATTTCTTCTTTGGCGGTAAAAAAAGAACATTTCCTTTACAATACAACTGCAAAAATACTTAGTAACCTTGGGATGAAAATTTTGCGAAAAAGACATGTGCTGCCAAAATTACCAGCTTTGAGCGTTTTTAAAAGGGCCGTGTATTTTACACTACACAACAAAAAAAAAAACTTGAAATTAACCTTTGGTTTATGAATTATGTACAGGTAAAATGTTTTTTGGGGGGAAAAAAAACTTTCTTTTAGGACCACAACGGCAGAACAAGCTTAATTAAAAACCCCGGAGTAAATTGCCAAAAAAAATGAGAAAACCAAAAATTACAGCTTTGTAGCGTTTAAAAAAAGGGTGTAATTTAGGGTACACAACAACAAAAAAATTGAATTAACCTTCGGTTTAATTATCTACAGGAAAAATTTCTTTTTTGGCGGTGAAAAGAACTTTCTTTTTGTGCCCCCCCCTTTAAAAACCCAAAAAAAAAAAGAAAAAAACCCCTTTTTTTTTTAAAAAATTAACCCCCCCTTGGATGTTAAAAAATGCGGGCAAAAGAAAAATGGGGAAAAAGCAAAACCCCAAAAAAAAATAAAAAATGAAGTGGTATTTGGATTGTAAAAACCTGTTTTTTTAAAATGAATAAACAGGAACAGGTTTAGAACCCTTGGAAATTCAAGTGCTTGAGCAATAGCATTAAACATTTTATGCAGTGCATGGACGCCCCCTGGCTTCATTTCAATACCCCAAAAATTTCAAAATTTTAAGAAGTAGAAAAAGCAGTCTCGAGACAAGCTGGGCCCCCCCCCCAAAAACCCCCTGTAAAAAAATGAGTTCTTTAGAAAGAGATATCAAAAACCCGGGCGCCCCTTTCCCTATTAGTACAGTAGAGAGGTATGACCCCACATCGCCCCCAAAATTATATAGTGCGGTGACGCACAGAACCCCCCCCCGGTCTCTGTTTGGCTTCATCTCTGCACATTTCAGTGGGCTCTCCCTTTTTTTCCCTCCCAGAATCTTTCCCCCAGAAACGCATTGTCGCGCCATTTTATAAATTAAAAACACATTCGTTCCGCAAATTTACCCCAAACTTTACTTCTTCAAATCGAAGTTTTCCTGAATTCTAAACAAATTTCCATTTCGTTGAATAAATTTCACCCATTCTGAATGTTAACACATAAAAGCCTTATTGTTTAATAATGTTTTAAAAATTTGTTTTTTGTGCTTAGGGAAACATGGATTAGTACCAGGAAAAACAAAAGGGCAGAGTCTGGGCGATTTCACAGAATGAGAGAAGGAGTGGAAAATTTTTTTTCTCAAAAAAGTTCGCAAAGGTTTTTTATGGTGATATGTCACAGACATTGGGGGATCAATGCCCTTCATATATCTAAGAACTGGGTCGCCAAATTTAAACTGGCCGCTTCAGCACCAATGATGAGGAACCGAGAACGATTGTTGTTCCGGGGATCGTCGATGCTGTTCACAATCTCATAATGGAGTTTTTTTTTCCGAACGGTTTGTGTGATATTATTTTGGTTGTTGGGATTTTATCGAAAAGTTAAAAATCGCAAGGTTTTTTGGTGTCGAAATTTTTAGTCATGCGAAAATTAAGGCTAAAATTGTGCATATCTATTAAGATGCGCCATTTTCAGCGCCCCCTGTAATTTTGGGGGGCCACAAATCGATTACAGAATAAGCGGGGTAGATTGTGTGCACGCATGACGGGGTTTGTGTATGGTTGCGATTGGCTAAAAAATACATACCTCTTTTACATAAAACACTTTTCCTTTCAGCCTCAGTGTCTCTCACGTCTCAAGCAAAAGGGGACTGCGCCTGCTTGTTCCAAACGCTCAGCGAAATTTTTATTTCTTCCAGAGAAACCTTACTATTAGCTTGACCCTTTTACAATTTAGTTAGTTTAGAGATTGAAATTTTTTATATAGTTGGGTAGAAAATTTAAAGGAATCTACCGCTGTAAATCACGGGGGGAGGGAGGAGGGGCCCCCCGGGCGAACACCGACAAGCACTATAAAAAATACGGATAAAGTTCACCAAGATTAGTGAGAATTGCAATAGCTTTTTTATTAACAGTTTTCTTTTTGAAATTTTTCCGGATTTGGGAGTTTTTTAGGTAAATTTTTTCATGACTCTTTGTTGGGTGCAAAACTCCATTTTATTATCATAAAAACAATTCAAAGGGTTTTCCCTTTCAATTTTCCCATTCCACCTTTGTTGACAATCCACCTTGTACTTAAATTAGAATCCAGAAAGCCCAAAAGGGTTTGTAGGTGCCAAAAATACCTTGAAAATTCCGAAAAAAATTTTCAGATACGGTTTTTGACTTTGGCGCATAAGTTTGTTCATTGAGGCATTTGCATTTAAAATTGGAAAATACTGCAATTTTTAAAGTCCCAAAGGGTGAATTGAAGGTGCCAAAAAATACCTTTATTATCCAAAAATTTTCAGATACGTGTTTTTTATTTTGGGCCACTACAGTTTGTTCATTGAGGCACCTTGCACTTAAATGTGAATACGCAATTTTTTTCCCCACAGGAGTTGATAGGTCCCAAAAAAAATTAACCTTTTATTATCCGAAACATTTAGATACTGTTTTTTCACTTTGGCCGGGCCACTTTGTTGATAGTCTACTTTGCAGTTAAATTTGAATACAGAATTTTGTAGTCCCCACGGTGAATTGATAGTCCCAAAAAACTTTTATTACCCAAAAATTACGATAGTTTTTTTTTGCATTTTCCCCAAAGTCCAAAATTTTTTTGATAGAGCCACCTTCAGTTAAATTTAAATCCAGCAATTTTTAGCCCACTGGTAATTTGATAGTGCCAAAAAAAATCCCTTTTATATCCAATACATTACAGATACGTGTTTTTTACTTTGGGCATCAGTTTTGTTATTGACCACTTGCACGTAAATTTTAAAACAGCAATTTTTATATCCCCACGGGTAATTGAAAGGTGCAAAAAATACATTTTATTTTCGAAACATTTTCAATCTGTTTTTTGATTTTGGGGCCACTACAGCTTTTTTTCTTTGACGCAGCTTGCACGTAAATTTTAAAACAGCAATTTTTAGTCACCACGGGTGAATGAAAGTAAAAAAAACCGGTATTATACAAAACATAACAGATACTGTTTTTTATTTTGGGGCCAAGTTTTGTTCTTGAGCAGCTTGCAGAAATTTTAAAAAACAGCAATTTTATGTCCCCCAAAGGTGAATTGAAAGGGAAAAAAAATACCTTTATTATCCGAAAACTTTTCAATACTTTTTTTTTGACTTGGCGCACTACAGCTTTGTTCATGAGCACTTGCACTTAATTAAACGCAATTTTTTAGTCACCACAGGTGAATTTGAAAGGTTGCCAAAAAATACCTTTTATTTCCGAAACTTTTCAATACGTGTTTTTTACTTTGGCGCACTACAGCTTTGTTCATTGACACTTTGCTTTTTAAATTGAAACGCAATTTTTAGTCACCACGGGTGAATTGATAGGTGCAAAAAAATACTTTTATTTGAAAATTTAAATACGGGTTTTTTCATTTTGGGCCGGGCCAGTTTTTTTGATAGACACTTTGCGTTAAATTTGAATCAAAATTTTTTGTTAAAGGTAAAATTTTGTATTTGCCAAATAAAATTTTTTAAATATCCAAAACTTAAATATTTTTTTTTGTTTTTTTGGGAAAATTTTGAGGTTTGGTTTAATTTTGGACCAAAAGGGGTAGACCATGGGAAGAAGGTACGAGAGAAGGTGCTCCTTCCAGTGCTGCGACAAACCCAAGCCAGCGGATCGTCATTCAGGACCGTCAGGCCGCATCGCTGGGTCAGGGCCCCCGTGAATCTCAGTAAGAACAGCGTCGCCAATTTTCCTTCATGTTAATGCAAAACCCGCATCCAGCGTCTTTTCCTCCTCGTCCCCCGTCCCGGGGCCCCAAATTTTCGTTCTCACATCCCCTCCAAATGAAACAGCCCCAAAAGTCAACTTGGGGACCCACCACCGGGGATAATCCATTTTTTAAGACCCCTTTGATGCAAAATGCGGGTTTTGGGGGCAGAAGAGTTAAAAGTCAAAAGATATTTAGTCTGCCTGACGCCCAGTTTCTGATCCATCAAGGGGGAGAAAGGGAAACCGGGCAATCGGGAAAAATCCCGGGCGGTCGGGAACGCCTTGCAGGCCTTTTCTTTTAGCCCCCACTTTGGATGCGAAAATCAGGACGACCAAGTCCCCCTGTTGAAGATGATTTTAGATACGACTTGCGGATCCAGTGGTCTTTTGCAGAATTTGCTTGCAGCCTTTTTCATGGACAGGAGGAAGACAGGGGTGTGCAATACGGGGGCCCCCCACAAAAAGGGAGAGGGGGTCGCAGAAGTCCGCTGATAAGATTCCCCAGCACGGTCAGCGCAAACCCCCCTCCTCGTTAAACGCCGTCAAAAAGGGCCCGGACTCTCAAGCCTGGCCTTCTTTGACAAGCCCCTATTCACCCAGGATGTATTGCCCCCCTTTTCCGTAAACGCATAAGTAGGGCAAGAACCTTAAGTGGTTTTAAACCCCCCCCAACATGTCTAGTCCCCAAAGCACGAATGATAGTTGAAATGGGGGGAACACTTGGCCAAAAAAAGGCAAGACCGACCCGGGCCCCAACCCCCTGTCCACCCTCTTCTCCGCCTCCCTCCTCCCCCACCACCAAGCGTTCCTCACTCCCTTTCTCAGATCATGATCGGGATAGCCCCCCGCTTCAGCCTCCACCGCCCCAATACCCCAGCACCACCGAGACCCAAACCTACCCCTTCTCCTCCGCCAGTTTGACGACCTGCAGCCGTACAAAGGGGCCCTCACACCATTTTTGTCTTCCAGGTTTGGGGGCAGAAAAACACTTTAACCCAAACCATCCCCCAAAGCCAAAACCTGAATTCGGGATTGCAGGATTTTGGGGGTTGGAAAAAGTTTGCCTTTCCCTCGGTGGACAGATGGGTTCCGCCCGTCTGGCCCGCCTGCCCCCAATACAAGCTGAGCAGGCTTTTTTTTGCCCGAAAAGCCCCTGCCCTGGCCCCCAGTGTCATCAAAATTTCAAGCGCGTTGTTCTTCTGTGGCCCGGGGAAAAATCCCCTACCAAAACCCAACATGGGGCTAGTAACACGGGCCCAAGGCCGCTATTCCCGTGACAGCTCACTGGGTTGCTGGGGTGTCCTTGGGGGGAGGGGTCCGGGCCCGGCCACGCCTTAAAACCGCAGGGATGTCAGGGCCTTTCCCAAGGCCCGGGGGATACTTTTTCCCGGAGACCAAGCCCTTTTGAAATTAACTTTTCTTAGCCCTCCCCCCCAGGTCAAGGTGGAAAAGGTTTCCCCAACGAGAAAGAAAGGCAGGCGGGGCCAAAAACCTTGTGCCCGGCAAGGGGAGGTACGGGGGGGGTTTAAAAGGGGGCGGGAAAATCCCTTGCCGGGGCCTGTCCCAAAAGGGGGGGTGGGGGGGGGGGGAAAATCCCTGGTTTGGGGGCCGGCGCCAAGAACAAGGCCCGGGCGGGGCCGCGGAAGAAACTTGAGGGCCCCGGCGCACCCGCCGTTTCGCACCCGCGCCCCCCGGCCGTTCAGCGTCGCCGGCCCCCCCCGCAACCGTTCATTTTACGGGCCCCCCTGGAATCCCCCTCCACGCCCCAGGGTTGTGCAGCCGCAAAGCCATTGCATTCGAAGAGACCTGGGCCTGAAAAGCAAACGGGGCGGACCCGGGGGTTGAGCCACCGAGAGTGGAGGCAGGGGAAAAGAGCCGAAATCCTTGGGCCCCGGTTTTTGAAGAAGCCACCAAAAAGACATGGCTGAGAAATTTTAAAATTTTTGGGTCTGGTGCCTGAAAATAAAACTATAATCATGGTCCTTTGGGGCGTGGGGGGCTTTAAAATGGCCTCCCACAATTTTTTAAAATGGTAGGTTTTTTTTTTTTTTTTGGGGGCATGGTGCTTGAGAACAAGCAAAAACATGGCCCTTTGGAACGAAAATTGGGTTTTAAGTCGCACTCCTCCATTTTTTAAAAGTGTGAGAAGTTTTTTTTATAAATTTTTTGGGGGGTGTGTTTGAAATCACAAAACACAGTCCCTTTAAAAAAAATTTTTTCAAAAAAATTTGGGTTTTTTCACAATTTTTAAAAAATGCTAAGGGGCATTTTTAAATTTTTTTGGGGGGTGTTTTCTTGAAATGCGCATACTACAGGTCCATTTAAAAAAAAAGTTTGGGTTTTTAACAGAATTTGTTCTTCCCAAATTTTTCAAAGTGGTTAAGGGGGATGGTGCGTAGAAAACAGGAATAGGGGGAAAAACTGTTAATGGACACTATTGCAAAATGACTTTTTTTTGCAAGATCTTTAACATAGCTAGCAAAACCCCGTGTGAGACAACCAAAATTTTAAAAATAAAAAAAAAAGAAACAAAAAAATTTTTTCCTCCTTATTTTAAAAAATTTGGTTTTTTAAAAAACTATAAAAAAACGTCTTGTAAAAATACTGATAAAAATGGCCGCCCCGGGGCAAACGTATTCCCTTAAAACCCGGACATGACACCCGGGGCGGTGGGGTTCCCCCCCGCAGTAACACCCGGGGGGCCCCGGTGGGGCCCCCGCCCGGCGTTTCCCGGGGTGAGGGAAAGACGATCGGTGCCACGCACCCATTTAGGGTCATCGGCACGGTGCGGTAGCGCGGGGGACCAAAAACCGGACCGGGATGGGGAGCCTGTGAAGCTCCCCGTCCTTACATTTTTCCCCGGTTTGCCCTTTCCCCCGGCCGTAACAGGAAGTGGGGAAACCGCCATCTTTGTACACCCATTGCTTTCCAATGCAATGCATTTGGCTGTATTAACCCTTCGCGCCCCCCAGTGGTCAAGCACCATAGGGGGTAAATTTTACGTGGAAAAAAAAAAAAAAGTTTTTTAAAATACAAAAAAAAAAAAGTATTAAAAGTTCAAATCATCCCCTTTTTCCCCTTTTTAAAAAAAAAATCATTAAAAAAAATAAAAAAAATTCAATATTTGGTTTAAACCGCGTCCGAAAAAGTCCGATCTATAAAAATATAAAATCATTTTTCCCGTAGGGCTGAAACCGTTAAAATAAAAAAAATTCCAAAGCCAAAATTGCTTTTTTTGGGCATTTTACTCACTCAAAAAAAGAATAAAAGTGATCAAAAAAGTCGCTTTTCCAAATTCTAGCAATAAAAAGTACACTTCTCCCGCAAAAAATGCCCCCCCACTGACTCCGAGGTATTAGTAAAAAAAAATTTATTGGGTTTCCAAAAAGCGCCGTGACGCAAATTTCAAAAAAGAAAAAATTTTAAATTTTTTACGGTACCAAAACATAACGGGAAACCCTACAGGGTTTTTTATTGCCGGGTGTGTAACAAACCCGTAGAAAAACTGTAACACATTATATTCTAAGATTAAAAGGTAAAAGCAAAAAACCCCGAAAAATGGTAAAATATTTTTTATACAATTTGTCCCACTAGAATTTTTTTGCGTTTCCCAATATTCTACTGTACAGTTAATAACACCATAGAAAATACATATTGTTCTCAAAATAAAAGCCCTCATATGTCTATGTAGGGGGAAAAATAAAAAAGTTATGGGTTTCAGAAAGGGGAGGGGGAAAAACGAACGTTCACCAAAAAAAAACTGGCCAACCAAAGTGAAGTACAGCTAATTTTTAAAATTTTTCGGGTATAAAAAGTTTGGGGTTTTGCACCTATAAAATACACCCGCAATTACCGCAAATTTCGTATCCTAATATAAGTAAAAAGGTTTGGCTTTGAACAAAAAAAGGGCTGCGCCCAAAAGGAAAAACACCCATTTAAAAATTGATAAGGGGTAATAAAAGGTGGGTTTTGCACCTTATGAAATACCTTGCAATTACTAACAAATTTCTGTATCCTAATATAAGTACAAAAAGGGGGTCTTTAAAAAAAATGGGCTGCGCCAAAAATGAAAAACCTATTCAAAATTTATATGGATAATAAAAAGGGGGGTTTTGTACCTAAAATACACCTGAAAATTCTAGCAAAATTTTTTTTATCCAATATAAGTAAAGGTGGGTCTTTAACAAAAATGGGGTGCGCCAAGTGAAAAACCTTATTTTAAAAGTTATACGGATAATAAAAGGTGGGTTTTTTTCACCGAGAAATACAACAGCAGTTTTCAAAAATTTTTGATCCTAAGTAAGTACAAGGGGGGTCTTTGAACAAAGCGGCGCACAAAATAAAAGGTACTATTTCACCTCAGGGGCGAGGGGGTGCTGGCCAAAAACTGGTAAAAAAAAAACCATTTCAATGCAGGTTCAAAGCAGAGTTCCCGGGCGGGGCAAATAATCTCCTTTCAAAAGCCCGCCTGTCTTGTTTGCCCCACCTACCCCTACCCCCGCGCCCCGTACAGCGCTGATGCTTCTTTAAAAAGTCTCTGTCTAACTAACTAAGAACTGAAATTCTCTAATCTACCTATGTTCTAATATTCACAGCTAAAAGCATAGTTGTCTGTATGAATAAAGAGAACAGTGTCTCTGAGCTGAGCTGTATTGAGAGAGATCTAGCACAATTCCTGCTCTAATGAGAGACACTGAAACAATGATGAAGAACAGGAAACGCTGTTCTATGCAAAACGAGGTTATGTGATTTTTCTAGCCAATGACAACCATACACATCACAGTCATGACGTCGCACACCCAGCTCACCCTGTTCTATGCTCTAAGCTGATTTGCTGGCCGCCAAAAGGACAGGAAGTGCTGAAAATGATAGTAATAGATTATGCGTAGATTCTCACCTAAAATATTGCGTGATCGGAAATTTCTGATCAACCTAACCGTGCCGATTTCAACTTTGTCGATTATAATCGCTCATCCCTTATCAGGACTATGAAAACTCAAGGTCCAATGACTCGATTGGATGATGATATTAAGATGAGCTCTGGGGAAACAACCGTTGCCAGGTACTTCTTTGAGTTTAACCATGCGGTCACTGAACTGAGCTGGTGTGTACTAGAGGAGGTCACATGTAGAATGGATGAGAATCCAGAGAAGCGATTACTATGGAGGGAGGCTGCCTGGATTTACAGGCTTAATACGCTTGCCCCAATGGGTATGAATGAAAATTTTAATCTTAGGGTATTCTTGTAATATCCATTATGTTTGTGCTTTGAATGTTTTCATTTCATATAGTAACGATTGGTGCTATGTTGCGCTACAAAGTATGAAAAGGAAGTGACGGCAAGGTGGGTACGTGTTTGAGAAAGAGGAGGGACATGCCCCGACACGTCACACGCTACCTCTGTGCCGCCTGTCTTGCTACATCTCCTCGATTTGGCTCGGAGTTCTGGCCTGCGGAGTTAACACTTTGAGACTTGGACTACACTGGCTGCAATACTAATGTCTGGACTGCCTAAACGCAAGTAGCATAATATATGCACTACAAGTTACGTGTTTTTAGAATATGCGTAATAAATAAAGATGTTTTTAGAATATTTTGACCCCTGCTAACTATATGAATTGAATAAGGCCATCAGGAGTCTGGGAGGTGCCTGATTTGCAGGACGTTAATGCAGCGCAGGTGAATTTTTATCATAAAACTGCCGTGGTGATTAAAGGATTGTTTTCTCATGACAAATTGTGCTTTAAGTTAGTAATACATTTTGGTCCATACAATCCTTGTTTATTTGTGAAAAATATCAAAATATCGTGAAAATTAGCAAAAATTAGCAATTTTCAAAGTTAAAAAATGTGTGCGTGTAAGACAGATAGTTTTTCCACTCAAAATACTTTATAATTAGCATCTACCATATGTCTACTGTAGATTGACATAATTTTTTAATTTTTTACCACATTAGGGGGCTTAGAAATTTAGTAGTCATTTTTAACATTTTCAAGAAAATTTGCTAAATAGATTTTTTTAGGGAACAGTCCAATTCTGACGTGGCTTATAGGGGTCTGTATGTTATATACCCCCATAAATGACCCCTTCTAAGAAACTAGACCCCTTAAAGTGTTTAAAAAAGCATTTAGGAACTATTAGATATTTCACAGAAATTAAAGCAAAGTGAAGGTGAAATTTCAAAATTTCACTTTTTTTTGCAGATTTTTATTCATTATTCACTGGAACACGGTAGAGGTGACCAGATAAATGCAACTCAACATCAATTCCCCAGATTCTGCCGTTTTCAGAGATATCCCATATGTGGCCCTAATGTGCCATTTGGCTCAACCACAAGCCCCAGAATAGGAGGAGCACCTACCGGACTCAGGGGTCTTATTTTCATTACGATTTTATTTAGGCGTCATTTCAGGTTTGCTGATGCCCTAACGGGCTAAAACGTAATAATGCACAATGAAGGTAGGTAAATCCAGCACACGTGTAGAAGGATATCCGGAAAATAGGCGTTATAGCAAACACACTCTTTATTGAAGATGATAAAATGTCATTTAAAAACATCCATAAGCATGATGGGTTAACCATCATGCTTATGGATGTCTTTAAATGACATTTTATCATCTTCAATAAAGAGTGTGTTTGCTATAACGCCTATCTTTCAGGATATCCTTCTACACGTGTGTGTGGGATTTACCTACCTTCATTGTGCATTTCAAGAGGGCCTCTACAGCCGGACGCCCACATTCCGTGCACCGTTGCTTCAGACGAAAGTACAGGCGGACCCCGTGACCCGAGACTCCCGGTGAGCGGCACTCTATTGTTCTTTGCTGTTTACATTTCATGCATCGTGGCTGAGGGTGTTTTTTGCTCCCGGTGTGAGACTGTCTCGAGGCTATATGCATATACTCTCCAAGCGATTGTCGGATTAAAGGGTGTTTTAGAAGGAATAAAATATGGATTCACTAACACACTCCCCTCCAGTAATGGAGAGGGCCCTTTTAAAATGTGGCCCAATCCTGACAGACGAAATAGAGCCAAACAGATTTTTGGGAGAGACGCTATTGCCCTCCAGCGGGTTTTAATTTCTGGAATTAAAGCAGAAAATGTTGGTCTGGAAAAGATTCATGTCACAACAGCTTAAGACATGGTGGGCTGTACAACTTTAAACAAACGTACATTGAGAAGATTTATTGATCCCAAGGGGACTAAGACTGAGTAAATTATCCACCTTTCTGCATGATGAAGATTTCATCCGACAGTGAATGAGGTTTTGAATGACTGTTCTATCAGACTAATGCAGTTGATTGTTAAAACATGAACAGAGTGTTTTGATTAAGTTGGATGAGTCGCTTAAGGTGGCTAAAGAATCTATTTTACCATATCAACAAGATCCATTGTATAAAGATATGGATGAAAAATTAAGGACCAACATATCAAAGAACCATCATGCTTATGGATGTTTTAAATGATATTTTATCATCTTCAATAAAGAGTGTGTTTGCTATAACGCCTATTTTCCGGATATCCTTCTACACATGTGCTGGATTTACCTACCTTCATTGTGCATTTCAAGAGGGCCTTTACAGCCAGACGCCCACATTCCGTGCACCGTTGCTTCAGACTAAAGTACAGGCGGACCCCGTGACCCGAGACTCCCGGTGAGCGGCACTCTATTGTTCTTTGCTGTTTACATTTCATAAAACTTAATAACTCCCCTAAAAAGACCCCATATTGGAAATTGCAACCCTTAAGGAATATATCCGCTGAAAAATGTTTAATTTTTACATGAAATCCTGGAAAAAAAGCACCCCAAATTTTGTTACACAGTTTCTTCCAAGTTTGGCAATACCCTACATGTGGGTGTAAACTGCCGTTTGGGCATACAAGGCAGGGAGTACAAGGGAGGGAGAGTTATTTGGCTTTTGGAAGGCAGATTTTGGTGGGGCCATGTCGCATTTGCAAAGCCCCCAAAGTACCAGAACAGGTGAAACCTTCCATAAGTTGCCCCATTTTGGATTCAACACCACTCATGGATCTCATCTAGGAGTGTATTGTGCATTTTTGGTGCACAGGTTTTCCATAGTTTTTTTAGCGTTGGGCCATGAAAATAGGGGGAAAAAACGCAGTTCTGCCATTGCTTTTTGGACTTCATTTTTACAGCCTTTACCGTACGTGATAAGTGACAGGATAACTTTACTATGTGGTTCGGTACAATTGCAATGATATAGATTCTATAGAGTTTTTATGTTTCATTAGTTTAATACAATAGAAATGATTTTGTAAAATGTTATGTTGTCATAGTCTGACAGCCATAACTTTTTTATTTTTCTGTATACTGAGCTGGTTTTTTGTGGAATGAGTTGATGTTTTTATTGGTACCATTATAGGGTGCATATGACGCTTTGATGACTTTTTATTTTTGTGAGGCATTTTGAACAAAATTCAGCAATCCTGGTAGTGTTTTTTATTTTTATTTTTTTACAACGGTCACCCTGCAGTATAAATGACATGCTAGCTTTAGTCAGCAGTTTGATATGATTACAGTAATACCCAATTTGTATATTTTTTTTAATGTTTTACTGCTTTCACGAAATAAAAACACTTTTATTCAAAAAGAAAACACGTTTTTGCATTGCCATAGTCTGAGTGCCATAACTTTTTTATTTTTCTGTTTACGGAGCTGTGTAGGTGCTTGTTTTTTGCAGGATGAGTTGACGTTTTTATTGGTATCATTTTTGTGGGGACAATGCTTTATGATCGCTTTTAAATCCATTTTTTGGAAGGCAGGGTGAAGAAAATACTGCAATCCTAGTAGTGTTTTTTATTTTTATTTTTTTATTTTTAATAGCGCTCACCATGCAATTTACATGACAAGTTAATTTTACTCTGTGGGTTGAGAAAATTACAGCTATACCCAGTTTATATAGTTTTTTTTATGTGGAAGCACATGTTTTTATTGTGTAAAACAATATTTATGTATCGCTATCTTCTGATAGCCATAACTTTTTTATTTTTTCCGTATACAGAGTTGTGTAAGGGCATCTTTTTTGCAGGATGAACTGAAGTTTTAATTGGAACCACTGTGGTTTTGGTTTGAGTTTGAGCCTTTATAAAATGGATGATAAAAATATTCCTCTGAATGGTACAAAGGAGGTAAACCACTGATAAAAGACTTGAACAGTTGTAGGTTATTCAGATTTGGATTCCTTGTCTCCTTCATCAGATGCTGGGGCCTCATCACTTTTTGTCTCTCTGTTTTTAGATGGCAGATCTTCCTTCGAATTTTCTTCGTTAGCTTCTTCAGTCTGTTTACCCTGCGTTCCTTTCTTTCCCTTTGCTGGAACATTTTTGTCCTCAGACTTTTCCTTTACTGCTGCCTTTTCCTTTTTTGCCTTTGGTTCGGCTTTTGGTGGAGCTGGTTTAGCTGACAACCATGCCGACCTTCTCTTGGGCTCATCCTTGGTATCACCAGCATCAGCGGCATTTACCTTTCTCTTAGGCATGGCGATTGTTTTGTGCTTGTGTAGTCTCCTGTAAAGCTGAGTGTCAGCATTGAAATCCCTTCCCTCCTCCTGCACATGGAGTCCTCACAAAGAACTAGCTCACTGCTCTGCGTCGGCAACAGCCAAGAGAAAAAGTTCAAACCGGATAGGATCCCTCCACTTCTTTATCTTGTTCATTTTTATTGCCTTGATGCGTGGATCATGTTGCAGGTAATGTAGCATCCAAGCACTCATGTGTGAGATGCTGCTGGGATTTCCCAAGCCTCGGGGTCGAGGGGCACTAATGGGATCTTCCTCCTCTTCCTGCTCCTCCTCTTCCTGTAATCTTTGCCAACCTCTTATCACTGTAGGGTAATCAGTACCGAAGTTGTCCACCCCTGCCTCCTCATCCTTCTCCACTTCCTCATCTTGACCATCACCAGAGCCCTGGTCAGGCGCATGCGCTCTACTCTGTGAGCTGATTTGTTGTCCTGCAGCTGCCCTCGACCTAGAATTACTGCCTAAAGAAGACCTATACGATTGTGAAACAGTTGGGCTGTTTACATCCTCGGTGAGTAAGGCTCTGTGTCTGCCTCCTCCTCCATCTCTGCTGAGACCTGCTGCCGCAGAGTGCCTAACTCTTGTTCCAGTAAAAATATAACCAGAACGGTCCAGCAGACAAGGGCATCGTCCCAACTGAGCATTTTGGTGGCCTCTACAAAACTGTCAAGGATGGTGCAGAGATCTTTATGGGTCAACACCCCAAGGTTCGCACCACTGAATTTCAGCGTGTTGCCACATCACATATCAGACGGTTGACGGGGAGGACCAGATGACGCTGCAACGCTGCCAGTCGTGACAAAGCAGGGTGCAAACGCCGGAAGTATGAGCTAAGATCTCGAGCCTGTCTCAGTAGATAGTCAAGACCCGGGTAGCACTAGAGAAATGTCTTCACAACTAGGTTCATGATGTGTGCGAGGCAAGGGATGTGCGTAAGTCTACCGATCTTAAGGATAGCAAGGAGATTGTTCCCATTGTCGCACACCACCTTGCCTGGTGCCAGGTTCTAAGCCCCCAACCACTGGTCGGTCTGAGTGTGCAGAGCCGTCCGCAGCTCTTGACCTGTGTGTTGATGGTCTCCAAGTCAAATTCATTTGAGAACGGCCTGAATTTTCTTGGCACGTGATACTACCTGATCTGGACTCTGCACCATCCCAGCCGTGTTGAAGAGTGTTGTCGGAGACCCATCTCCAGAGGCACTGTCGTCCACCAAACTCACCCATTGAACAGTCAGTGAGTGAGATGTAATGCCCTTGACCGTGCTTACTAGTCCATGTGTATGTAGTCAGATGGACTTTGGTGGATACAGATGGAGATCTTTTCGGTCGGTCCAGGGCAGGGACAGCTTTTCTCGGCATCTGATATTGGGGGCATGCCAGGGCCATGATGTAGCAGAACCCATCTGTGTCCACCAGGTGGAAAGGCAACATTTCCAAGGCCAACAGCCAGGCAATGCCAACATTCAGGCTTCTAGCTTTGGGATGGTTGGGGTAAAAGTTGGGGCAAAAGGGTTTCTTATGCTCCCACACCTGTTACACAGAAGGCTGACTGCTGTATGGCATCTAATCTAGTCGAACCAGAACCTACATGTTCCCAACTGCCATGTTCTTGCTTCCACCAATGGTACTGGCGCCTAATTTAGTCGAACCGGAACCTTGCTGTTCCTCATTGGCATGTTCTCGCTGCCACCAATGTTCCTGCCGCCTAATTTTTGGGAACTGTAACTTCAATTTCTCCCCCTGCCATTTTTTCATTGCCACCAATGGTACTGCTGCCTAATGTAGTCAAACCGGAACCTCCGTGTTCCACATTGGCATGTTCTCACTGCCACCAATGGTACTGCCGCCAAATGTTGTCGAACTGGGACCTCCATGTTCCTCATTGGCATGTTCTCGCTGCTACCAATGGTGCTGCCATCTAATCTTGTTGAACCAGAACATCGCTGTTCCCCATTGGCATGTTCTCACTGCCACCAGCGGTACTGCTGTCTAATCTAGTCTAGCCTGCAGAAGTGTAACTTGAAATTCTTAGTGCAAAAAACTGAAATGGGGCTCCTGCAAGTTACCATGTGCCATTTCCAATACTGGTGTCTTCTTATGTGTCAAGAGGCCCTGTAGCAACTGCTACCGCTGCACCTCCTATTGCTACGCTGTCCTAATCTTTTCAGTTAGACATTATAAGGAATTAAGTATTTTAGCCTCTCAATTTCTTTTTGTCACTCTTAGAGCCAAATTTTCTTCATTAAGTTGTTCCACCTATCCAGTTTACTGTTATGGATTATAATTCCAGATTCTCCTCACCAGCTGAACCAAGCTGAACCTTGGACTGGGGGAAACGTGTGCAAGTGGGTAAGCAACTGGCTTACTGATAGAAAACAAAGGGTAGTAATTAACGGTACATACTCTGACTGGATCCCTGTTACTAGTGGGGTACCACAAGGGTCAGTATTGGGCCCTATCCTCTTCAACATTTTCATTAACGATCTTACACATGGATTGCACAGTAGAATATCGATCTTTGCAGACGATACCAAGCTCTAAAGTAATCAACACAATAGAGGATAATGTGTTATTACAAAGGGATCTGGATAAGTTGGAGGCCTGGGCAGGGAAATGGCAGATGAGGTTTAACACAGATAAATGCAAGGTTATGCACATGGGGAGGAAAAATCCATTACATGACTACATGTTAAATGGAAAAAGGCTGGGTAAAAAGTGACATGAGAAGGACTTGGGAATCCTGGTGGACAGTAAACTTAATTGTAGCAGCCAGTGTCAGACAGCAGCTGCCAAGGCAAATAGGATCATGGGGTGCATTAGAAGGGGCATAGAGGCACATGATGAGAACATTATTCTCCCATTATACAAGTCACTGGTTAGACCACACATGGAATATTGTGTACAGTTTTGGGCACCAGTGCACAGGAAAGACAATGTAGAGCTTGAACAGGTACAAAGGCGGGCAACAAAAATAATAAAAGGACTGGGTGGACTACAGTACCCAGAAAGATTAGCAAGATTAGGGTTATTTAGTTTAGAGAAAAGATGGCTTCGGGGGGACATAATAAATATGTTTAAATACATCAAAGGTCAATATAGAGATCTCTCCCAAAATTTATTTATACCCAGGACTGTATCTAGAACAAGGGGGCATCCTCTACATCTTGAGGAACGAAAGTTTCTACATAAACATAGAAAGGGATTCTTTTCTGTAGAGCAGTGAGACTGTGGAACTCGCTGCCAGAGGAAATTGTCATGGGGAATTCACTAACAGAGTTCAAGAAGGGCTTTGGATGCATTTCTGGAGCATAATAATATAACAAGTTATAGTGTCTAGGATTCTGGAGAGGGGTCATTGATCCAGGGATTTTTCCGATTGCCAGATTGGAGTCGGGAAGGAATTTTTCCCTAAAATGAGGACAATTGGCTTCTACCTCATTGGGGTTTTTTGCCTTCCTCTGGATCAACACCTTAGCACAACAGGCTGAACTGGATGGACGTCTCGTCTTTTTTCGGTCTTACAAACTATGAAACTATGAAACTATGTTTGTAGGTCGCTTTGCTCGCATCTGCCTTATCAGCCTTGCCATACATTTTCAATAGGATTGAGATCAGGACTTTTTGATGCCCACTCCAAAACATTGACTTGGTTATCCTTAAGCCACTTTGTAACCAGTTTGGCAGTATGCTTCGGGTCATTGTCCATTTCCGCCCAAGCTTTAACTTCCGCCCAAGCTTTCACGTCTTGAGATTTTGCTTCAGTATTGCCACATGTTCTTCTGTCCCAATGATGCTATCTATTTTGTGAAGTGCACTAGTCCCTCCAGCATCAAAACAACACCACAACATGATGCTGTCACCCTTGTGTATTACAGTTGGGACAGTGTTCTTAGGCTTCCAAGCTTCTCCATTTTTCATCCAAACGTAACGATGGTCATTATAGCCAAACAGTTTTGTCAGACCACAGAACATATAGGTCTTTGTTCCTGTGTGCATTTGCAAGCATTAATCTGCCTTTTTTATGTTTCTTTTGGCGTAATGGCTTCTTCCTGGCAGAGCGACCTTATAGCCCATGTTGATACAGTACTCGTTTCACTGTGGATAATAACACAATCTTACCAGCTTCCACAAGCATTTTCATAAGGTCTTTTGCTTTTGTTCTTGGGTTGATATGCACATGTCGGACCAAAGCACATTCATCTTTGAGACACAGAACCTGTCTCCTTCCTGAGCACTATGATGGCTGGACATTTCCATCTTGTTTGTACTTACATGTAATTGTTTGTACAGATGAGCGAGGCACCTTCAGGTATCTGGAAATTGTACCCAAGGATGATCCAGACTGTGCAAGTCCACAATTCTCTTCCTGATATCTTGACTGATTTCTTTAGATTTTCCCATGATATTTCACACAGAAACAGTGTGTTTCTGGTGTGCTTTAAAATACACATCTACAGGTGTGTCTCTAATTAACTCAAATGTTGCCAATAAACCTGAAGTTTCAGAATTAGAAGCTTCCAAAGACATGACATCATCATATGGTCTGTCCCAAATTGTTTTACTTTGCAGAAAGTAATAAAAATGCCTTAAAACATTATCTATCTCATTATTCTGGCATTTGGCAAATATAAATAATTTTAGTAATCCTAATTGACCTAAAACATGTAAGGTTTATTCTGATTTCATGTCAGATGGTGAGAAAAGCATGCATGTGTGTCTTCGTCTAGAGGATATATAAACTTATGGTATACAACTTATGTGTGTATATACAGGTGCCTAGGGTGGAACCTTTAAGGGGACGGCAGCGCAGCAGGTTGGATTTGTGGGTTTTTTACAACTTTTTTTTTCGGCGTCTGAGTGCCCCCCTGCCCTCCAGACATGTGGGCTGTTAGGAGGGGGAAGGGGTGGAGAGACATGTGGGGTGTTAGGACGGGGGAGGGAGTAGGAGACGTGTTGTTAGGAGGGGGAGAGGGGGTGAGAGACATGTGGGGTGTTAGGAGGGGGGGTGAGACATGTGGGGTGTTAGGAGGACGTGTGAGACATGTGGGGTGTTAGGAGGACGTGTGAGACATGTGGGGTGTTAGGAGGGGGTGAGAGACATGTGGGGTGTTAGGAGGGGGAGGGGTGGAGAGACATGTGGGGTGTTAGGGGGAGTGATGAGAGACGTGGTGTGTTAGGAGGGGGGTGAGAGACGTAGGGTGTTAGGAGGGGGGTGAGAGACGTGGTGCGTTAGGAGGGGGTGAGAGACGTTGGGTGTTAGGAGGGGGAGAGACATGTGGGGTAATAGGAGGGGGGGGGAGTAAGAGACGTGTACTGTTAGGAGGGTGAGGGGTGGAGAGACATGTGGGGTGTTAGGAGGGATGAGAGACGTAGGGTGTTAGGAGGGGGGTGAGAGACATTTGGGGTGTTATGAAGGGATGAGAGACTTGTCAGGTGTTAGGAGGGGGAGAGACATGTCAGGTGTGGGGAGGGGAGAGTGTGGGGTGTTAAGAAACCTAATATGTGATAGCATCTGCTAGACAGGTGTTTATAAGCTTATCATGTGTTAGGGTAAATTCACACGGCGTCTTGCGGTGTATAGTGGCACGTACTGTGCGCGCCACTATACGCTTTAGAAGCATGCGCTGCCCTTTTTTTTGCACGTAGAGGGGTGGCTTTTGTCCGGGGTTTGCGGATTCAACAGTCCCCCTTCACATTCACATGTTTATGTTCTGCCCGAAAACTGGGCAGAAGAATAAACATGTTGTAAGTTTTTAGGAACGCTGGCAGTGTCAAAAAACGTCCGGCGGAAAATCCATGCAGTGTGGATTACTATACTTTTCTATTTAATTTTATGCAGATGGTCGACAGTTGGTTTTCAAATCCGAAAACCGTCTGTAAATCCGACCGAAAACCCCTGCCGTATCCCACTAACCTGATATTGTTGTGCAGTGTTGGAGGTGCAACACTCCTAAAGTGCACAGATCGGTCAGTCACAGCAGCCCCCTTGCTTTCTTGGTTCCATGCATTGCAGAGTGGTACGAAGATATCAGTAATATAGTAAAAATCACAACTAAAATATAGTGCGATAAAGGGGAAAAGAGGGAATTATGGCGCATATTTGCATGGTAATGGATCTAAGCCTGTCATGTTTTTGCAGTCTGATAAACTGGGTATCTAATCCTTTCATGTATGATACTGTGTTCTGAGCTGTTGTATCTAATCCTCTCATGTGTGATACTGTTGGCTAAATTAATGTATCTTAAACCAAAGTGTAAGGGTATGTTCACACGATGTCTTGCAGCGCGTACCTGTGTATGCCATGTGTTCAGAAGAATGTGCTGCTCAGTGCATTCTTCTAAAGCGTGGGGGGGAGAACCAATTCGCTTTCATTGTCCCTGCCACGTATACGCCGGAAAGAAGTGACATGTCACTTCATTCTGCTGCGTTCAATGCGCGGCAGGGACGACGGCAGGTAATCATAGCTTTATGAGTCCTATGATTACCGTAATTAGAGGATGTATTTCGGGGCGCATTGCAGCGCAGTTTCTTGATAAATATATTAATAACTGGAGATTAGTGTACAGTATGAGGGACATGTATGAAAACTGTCTAGGTCTAAGACTTTCTTTGTTGCCTATAGCAACCAGTCAGAGCTCATAGCAACCAATCAGAGCCCATAGCAACCAATAAGAGCATTTTTTCAGAGCACTATGTGAAATGAAAGAGTAGCTCTGATTGGTTGATATGGGTTCTAATTAGTTGCTATGAACTCTGATTGGTTGTTTTGAGCTCTGATTGGTTGTTATGGGCTATGATTGGTTGCTATGGACAACAAACAAAGTCTAAGACCTAGAAAGGTTTCATGCATGTGGCCCTATGTGTCTGTGTATGTGTGTTTATGTGTATAAATGTGTGAATGTATGTGAATATCTGAGTCTGTGGCTGCACTGTTTTTAATATCATATCATGACCTGTGGCCAATGTATTTACAAACACTGATTCCAAATCTGTTCGGGCTTGTTCACACGGCGTTTTTGTGATCCGTTTTACGGATCCGTTTTACGGATCCGCAAACGGATCTAACAAATTGTCAGTCTGATTAAACATTGAGTTAAATGGCAAAAGCGCATCGCTGTTCCCATGGGAGATCAGCGATGCGCGTTTGAGAGCTCTTCTGCACTGCGCATTTCGCATCCGCTTTAAGAATTGACATGTCAATTCTTATTGCGTTTTACGCAACTGAACGCCCATAGGAGATAATGGAGTCCGCTTTTGGCACTTGTCCAAAAGCGCTCCACACTCCTGGTACGTAACAGCTGCGCTTTGCATCCTGAAAGCGGATGCGAAAAGCGCACTGGAAGGCTGGACGGGGATCGCTGGAGAGGTGTGCAGCGGCAGCGGGAGCGCAGGTGAGCCGAGCGGTGGCAGCGCAGGGGAGCAGAGCGGCGGCAGCGGGAGCGCCGGTGTGCAGAGCGGCGGCGGCAGCGGGAGCGCTGGTGTGCTGCGGGGCGGCAGCGCAGGTGTGCAGCGGGGCGGCTGCGGGGGGGGGCAGACATAACGGCCGCGGCGGTGCAGGTGTGCAGAGCGGCGGCAGCGGGGGGGGCAGACATCAAGGCAGCGGCGGCGCAGGTGTGCAGAGCGGCGGCAGCGGGGGGGCAGACATAAAGGCAGCGGGGGCGCAGGTGTGCAGAGCGGCGGCAGCGGGGGGCAGACATAAAGGCAGCGGCGGCGCAGGCATATATGAGGGCAGACATGAAGTGAACTGGACTGAAGTGGAGGGCAGACATGAACTGAACTGAACTGAAGTGGAGGGCAGACATGAAGTGAACTGAACTGAAGTGGAGGGCAGACATGAACTGAACTGAACTGAAGTGGAGGGCAGACATGAACTGAACTGAAGTGGAGGGCAGACATGAACTGAACTGAAGTGGAGGGCAGACATGAACTGAACTGAAGTGAAGTGGAGGGCAGACCTGAACTGAAGTGGAGGGCAGACATGAACTGAAGTGGAGGGCAGACATGAACTGAACTGAAGTGGAGGGCAGAGAGGAGAGAGGAGAGAGGAGGAGAGAAGAGAGAGTGAGAGAGGAGAGAGAGAGAGAGAGAGAGAGAGAGAGAGAGAGGAGGAGAGAGAGAGAGAGAGGAGAGAGAGAGAGAGAGAGAGAGAGAGAGGAGAGAGAGAGAGAGAGAGAGGAGAGAGAGAGAGAGAGAGAGAGAGGGAGAGAGAGAGGAGAGAGAGAGAGAGAGAGAGAGAGAGAGAGAGAGAGAGAGAGAGAGAGAGAGAGAGAGAGTGAGATCAAAACAAACAAACAAAAAAAAACCATGTACTTGTACCTCTCAATTATTTACATGGTTTTGAAGTGGAGGGCAGACATGAACTGAACTGAAGTGGAGGGCAGACGAGAGAGAGGAGAGAGAGAGATTTGTAAAAATCAAAACAAACAAAAAAAAAACCATGTACTTGTACCTCTCAATTATTTACATGGTTTTTCTTGCATATTTAGCATGGAAGGCATGACATGAACCAGAATTCAGATTGACAATGCAATGAGGAGGGCGACATTTGGGAACTCTGAGTATATGTGTGTGCTCAGCCATATTGGGAACTCCTATAGAAATGAATGGAGATAACGGGTGCAAGAAGTGCTGCCCTTCTTATTCTCATGCAAGATCGGCTCAGAGCTATAAGTCACCTGTGCAGGGAATTTTACCACGACTAAAATTAGCAAGTGTAAGGGTATGTTCACACGGCGTATTTTGGCGTGTATTTTGCACTGAAATACGTGCCAAAATACGCTTTAAAACCATGATCAAGTACAGAACTAATTGAGTGCAGTGTAAAATCACATTTTCAAACTCCGTTCCTAGGGCAGCCTGAGCTGTAAATACAGCCATGTGTGTAAATATAAATCATCTGTGCTATAATATGATTACATGTGAAGGGTTGGTTAGTAACAGATCAAAGTAGCAGAAAGTCATTTTATAACACACCATCTCCAAATCTCCTATACAAAGAAATATATTTTAAATAGTGGTTGGTCGGTGAAAATTATATTGAATGCTGAAAAGTTCATTTTTGGCAGTTTTGGGGGTGAAATACCTTTTAAATATACTGTGTGTTATTGTCACACAGATATGTATCTAGGAAATAGAGTTCTCTCTCTTGCTAACTCTTACTCAATGCCAAAAAGTGTAATTTTGCCAGATTTAAAGTCCACATAACGCTGAAATATACCAGTGCATTATTGTGATCCACATACATATACACTTCTCTCTTTTTTATCACATATATCTTGTGCCACGCGCAGAGCTATAATATTTAGCTTTTGAATATGGTGGGAACTAGACATATTAAGCGCGCAAGGAAGGGCGTAGGAAGTGCAGATAGAGGTACGAGACAAGCCCCTCCTTCCAGTGCTCTGGACAACACACAAGCGAGCACATTGTCAGCCGCAGGACCGTCAGGCCTGCCATCGATTGTTCGGTTCCCTGTGTGTCTCATTACTGAACAGCGTCGCCAATCTGTTCTTCAGTGGTTATCAGACCCTGCATTCAGCGGTTTTACTTCCTTTTCCTCTCAGTCATGTCCACAAATGTCATCATCATCATCATCAGTCCAACCTGAAGCAAACACGGATCAAATGACACAATCGCTGATGCCTCCTTTTTGATTATGGCCCCTGACAGGAGTACTGCCCATTCTGCCCTATTGGCACCACTGTAAGTTACCATGTGTCATTTCAAATACTGATATGTTCTTCTGTGTCAAACGGGCTTTTGGGCCCCCTCAGGATGCAGGGCCCTGTAGCGGCTGCTACCGCTGGACCCCCTATAACTACGACCCTGCCAGCTGAACCTCCATGTTCCCCGTTGGGATTTCTTGCTGCCACCACATATATCACATGTACAAAGCTTACAAGCAGAGGCATAATTTGAAGTTCTTGGGCCTTGGTGCAAAACGTGAAATGGGGCTTCTGCCAGTTACCATGTGCCATTTCCAATACTGGTGTCTGCTTATGTGTCAAAGGGGCTTTTGGCCCACCTCAGGATGCAGGGTAGCAGGAACAGCTGCTACCGCTGCAACTCCTATAGCTAAGCCCCTGCTTGCAAGCTTTTCAGTAAGCCATTGAATGGAAGGAAGTATTTTAGCCTCTCATTTTTTTGCTGTCACTCTTAGAGCCAAAGGTTCTGTTATGGATGGTAATTCCACCTTTTCCTCACCTGTATAGGTATACAAAATTAACCAGAACCTCTTATCCTATAGACTTTAATGGAGTTCAAAGTTTGAATAAGAAAAGAACTTTGAACCGAACTCACAAAAGTTTGAGGTTCGAATCAAACTAGAACTTTTTACTGTTCGCTCAACACTAATCATCACATTATGATTATGGCTTATGTTGTTTATGTATTTAGTTAGTTGTTTACGCTACTACATAATATGATTACTAAAAAATGTCAACAATCTAGTAACCGCTCACACCCTGTATAGAACTCCCCTAGACCATCCTTAATGAAAAATTATAACATTTTAGAAACCCCAACTTAAAAATTAATGATATCTGAGATATGCATTAACCAGTAACTTGGGAGTACCACCCTCTGTTTTCTGTTTGTTTATGCCTCTGGTCTATCTGAGTATTTTGGCTAACCTATTCTTTAACCCCTTTCCGACATTGGACGTATGTATACATCCTAGCAGGAAGTGTGTTCCCGCAAATGGACGTATGCATAAGACCTGGCCATCATGCGGGCTTACAAGCGAGCACCGCACGATCGCGACATGGGACAGTGATAATTATTGGGGCAAATGATATATTTAAA